>JAODAL010004129.1:125000-161403 GCA_025379985.1 Phyllomedusa bahiana
CACAGCAGTGGACAAAGACCGGACGGTTTGCCTGCCGGTACTTGTCCAGTTATGCGGCCGACCGAAGAGCGGAGAAGAGCCCTCCCCCCTCCCATTGAGAAGCACAATCTTTCGTCCGGAAACCGGACGGAAGATTGTGCTTTTACAATGTTTTGCCGCCGGACTGCCGGCGGCAAAACCGTCCGACGGCAAAACCCGTGCAGTGGGGACTGCTGCACGGGTTTTCCACAGAGCACAATTGTGCTCATTTTCGGCCGGTTTTTCAGCCCGCCTGAAAAACCGGCCGAAAACCCGTGCCGTGGGGACATGCCCTAAGGATAGATCAGATACCAGCCGGACGGTTGCCAGGAAAAATCAGGAGCTGACGCGGTTCGGAGCTGCAATTGTGAAAAGTGTTCTTTAAGAGGCAGTTCAGGACTGGCTCGAGTGACACACTGACTAAGGAGAAATCTTTGAAATGCGTCAGCGTGTATGCATGTTCCATTTGTACTAAACTGTGCGATTTTAAGAAGGATACAATAAAAAAACAAGTTTTAATCATTTTAAACTGAATTGGACACTGGATATTCCATATTTTCTACATTATGATTAGGATGGACATGACCTCTGGGACCCCTGGAGGGCTCTGCAGCATTTCTCCTGCACAATGGGTCTGTCTTGAGGTGTCTTGCTTAAAGGGTTGGGGATTGTTAAGCAAGGGAAATCAGAGCAGTGTGGCTCCTTCACTGTAAGGCTTAGCGGACATCTATTGAGACCCCCATTGATGGGTATGTGATGGCATATTTAAGTTGTGCCATCATTTACTTGAAAAAAGACTTAACTGCAGTGATACCTCAACACTGACACTGCGCTCAGATATTTCGGGCCTCAACTAATATTTTCAAGAAAATTCTAGTTCAGTGCCCAACCACTTGCTCATCTGCACTCAACCTTCATGCTAAAACCTATATGAGACGTTACTCATACCTATGATTCTACCAGGTGAATCAAAGCGTCACATTGCAGGTCGTTTTCAAGTGTTGAAGACCTGCCCTTGTACTATGTTCATGATCACGTGGTTTTGTTACGTATACAGTACATACATGCAGTATGTATACCATATGATCAACATGGCACCCAAGAAACTTTTTAATGCTAAAAGTGGGGGGAAAAGTAAGGACAATAATTGAATTAAAACAGAACTTCTTGCCAAGTATGAGATTGGCATACGTGTGTCAGGTAGGCATTCAGTATGCCATGGAAAAGGCAAGGATATCAACAGTACTGATACATAAAGAGGCCATTAAAGCAGCTGATGGCGTAAGGGCTTGTTCACAGGACGTTTTTGTGATCCGTTTTACGGATCCGTAAAATGGATCTAACAATTGTCCGTGTGATTAACATTGCTTTCAATGTCAAAAGCGCATCGCTGTTCACACGAGTGATCGCCGATGCGCTTTTCGCGATCTGCTTTTCGGGTCCGTTTTAAGAATTGACATGTCAGTTCTTCTTGCATTTTACGCAAGAGAAATCCCCATAGGAAATAATTGAGTGCGCTTTTGGCATCCCGAAAGCAGATCCAAAGCGCAGCATACATTTGGGTGCTTTTTGGATCCGCTTTCGATGCCAAAAACGCATCCGTAAAACGCATTGGATTTAAATTAAATATAAAATTTTAATATTATGTTTGGGTTATATTTAGTTTATAAATATTTATATAAATGTATATAAAAGTGTGTGTGTGTGTGTGTGTGTGTATATTATATATATTATATATATATATATATATATATATATATATATATATATATATATATATATATATATACTTTTGTATAGTGTTTATATATAATATAAATGTATATATTTTAAATGTATATAAATATATACAGTATATATATATTTAGTTTATAAATATTTAGTTTATAAATGATTTAGTTTATAAATGATTGTTATTAATTAATTTACATGGGGTGGGTTTGAAAACTATTGGTTGATTTAAAAAATAAATAGGGGGGGCGGGTTCTAAAATCATAGGTGTATGTACAGTAGAGTTTTTTCTTGGTCATTGATAGGTTATATTATATTTAAATTGCAGTTTGATAGGTTGATTTAAATAAAGCATTGAAAAAACGGATCCGTAAAACGCATCCAAAAAAGGATCAGCTGTGTGAACAAGCCCTAAAAGGAATAAGAGCGGTAACAAAGCAAAGGCCTCAAATAGAGAAAGTGTGCAGTAGTTAGTATTGCTGTTAATAAATGAAAAACAGATAGTGTTTCGAAGGCCATGATCAGCCAGGACGCATTGGTGGGTACTGGAAACAATGGAATACATTTACCGTATATTATTTTTTATGGGGGAAATCGTGCTCTGTACGCAAACAGATCAACACTCAACCAGCCTTCCAGATTGAATGAGTGCTGAGCGACCACTATGTGAGCAAGCGCAGCAAAACTCTAAGGAAAGCCTTTTGATGGTTCACAGTGGATGTGCAGTAATCCTTTCATGTACTTTGTTACATCATTTTTGGACACCGGACCAGCTTGGTTTTTGGACCATTAGATGCATTAACAGTTTTTGCAGTCCATCTTAAGGGTGCGTCCACACGGCTGGTTAAAATACCTATATTCTGATTAAAAGAATCTGGCTTGTATTTTAACATTGTGTACGTGGTTTTAGTGGACGGTTCTGTCTGTGGTTTGCGGATTCGCTCATCACCTTCAACCATTGACATGTTCATGTTCCGCCTTAAAACCAGGAGGAAGAATGAACTTGTTATAAGTTTTTAGGAACGCCGGTGGTGTAAAAAACGTCCGGCGGGAAGTCCGTGCATTGGGGACTGCTGCACGGGTTTTCTCTTTAACGCAATGAAAAAGGTTTAAAGTTGACTTATAGACGGTTTTCAAATCCAAAAACAGTCTGTAAAACTGACTGAAAAACCTGCCGTGGAGACAAGCCCTAAGAGTAGAAGTTTTCATCGTACACATGAGAGCACCACTGAGGGGAAATGACTGCTGGAAAATTCAGCTTAGAGATATCAAAGACCCCAAATTGTGAGCCAATGGACAATGGTTCTTGGAAGAACCCAGCAGGCAAATTCAATGTTATCTACTGAATTCTGTCTGTGACATGTCAGAATATGGAAACATGTGCACGGTGGTGCTAATTCTCTATGTGTTGTACACTGTAAGTTGCTGGATATTGAGGGGACCAGCACTGTCAAAAACAGACTGTAAGACTTCATAAACCTCAATTAAAAATCCGAGTTGTAGCCAACACAATTTTCAAACCGCTGTTTGTAGAAAAACCTTGAAACATGTTCATTCTTCCACCATATTTTAGGTAAAAAAAAACACGACCCAAACATTTCTAGGTCGGAACCGCATCCAAAACCCGATAGAGATCAATGAGACTCATTTTCTGACTATAAATCCGTCGGAAAAAGAGCAGAATAAAATCCAAAATGAAAACACGTCAAAATACTCATCGAACAACGGGGTTTTAGGGTATTAGAATCTGACGAGTATTTTGACAGGTGTCGTATGGACGTACCCTAATAACACTGTAGAAGATTAGTATATCATAGAAAGAACCATAAATGTGGAGGTGAGCTACTGGGTTACAGGGTTGGAGATAAAACAGTTGTATAATTCTGTTGTAGTTTTGTATCCTGCCATTTACTCAACACTGGCTCATGATACTTTATATGAAGGGCATCTGCCAACAGCCCTCCTCCGGTAAGAGGGTTCTAAGTGGGGGAGATTGGCTAAGAAAGATCTCCTGATGCGCCAGTCTGAGAGGTCTATATTGTAGGTGCTCTATACACCCAAAATGCTGCCTCTCCAAAGGATTACTGTGCTTTACTAGCCTAACTGGTCCAAGCAGTTGGGTCACTAGGATCAGTAACCTATAGCATACACTAGAGGAATGCCATGACTATTATGTGAAACCCCTAAGGGTGACTACTGGTCTGTGAGAGGTGTTAGTGCTGAGGAGCTTGGGTGTATATACAGGCAGATCCCTGGGTTATGAACGGGATAGGGGCTGTAGGGTTGCTCTTAAGTTGAATTTATATGTAAGTCGGAACAAGTATATATTAAATGTAACTCCAGCACAAAAGGTGTGTTTTTTGTTTTTTTTTCGTTTTAGATAGGGAAGGGTTTTTACATTTTGTTTTGCGGTCTGTGCCCCTGTTAAGAAGATTCTACCTCATGTGCTGCTGTGGCATTCTGGAACTTGTCGGTCCGCAGCTATCATCTGCTGTGGAACATGGAACTATAACTGCCAGCATGCCCCATAAGTGTCCGTTTGTAACTAGGGGACAGATGTAAGTTAGAACGGTGCAAGTTAAGGGCGCCCTATAGGTGGCCTTGTACCTCAGAAAGATGTCGGCATCTAGCTATACCCATTATAATTTTGACAAGCTTTCTCATATAAGGGAACGGGTCTGTGTTTCACTTTCAGCACGCTGCCTCTCCAACTGGATCTCTATGTTTTACTAGTCCAACCAGTCATGCCACCAGGATCAGTAACCTACGGCATCCTCTAGAAGAATGCTATAACTGACTATTATGTGAAGTCCCTAACTCTGATTACTACTGCTCTGTGACCGGTGTTTTTTTTTTTGCTTGTATGATTGTGTAGCTTTTCTGCATACTGGTGTGAACTGATACTTAGCCATTGTGCAGTTTTTTTTTTATCATTGAGGTGTCATCTAAGATGATGGGTGTGTGAGCTACTGTCCATTAGTTATCGGCACCTGTTCTATCACTCCCAAATCGCACTGGATTGAGCCAAAGCGCTGTAGAAGTACATTCCGCTTTACGCCATCTGAACATCCCCTATGTCTGACTGCTACTGGTCTGTGACAGGTCATTTTTACTAAGGAGCTGGGGTGTATATAGGTGGCCTTATACTGCCAGAAAGATGTTGGCAGAATGATTGTTAAAATGATAGCTAGCCTCCTTATTATTATTATTATTATTATTATTTATTTTAAAGCGCCATTGATTCCAGGGCGCTGTACATTCGAGGGGGTTACATACATTATATAAGTCAAACGAGTACAGTGATAAAGGATAATGACAATTGGCACGACAGAGGGAGAGAGGACCCTACCCGCGAGGGCTTACAATCTACAAGGAGGGGGAAAGAGACAGGAGGTGAGGGGCAGACATGTCTGTGGAGGAAGTAGTCCTTATACACATAAGCACTTGGCTCCACTAATTATGCAAGTGGGGAGTAGAATAACGGTGAATTTTTGAAGAGTGGAGAATAGAATAATGATGAATCTGAAGAGTGTAAAGTAGAATAATTTGATGCCAGAAACCTCAGTTTATTTCCCATGAGAGCAAAGAATCCGGTATGTTAAAATCCAGCATGCCTGATCCTTTCCTCCAACCTCTGCCATCAGAGAGGGTCCCACCATTAGGTCAGTTAGTCCTGCCAAAATTCCCAGGTTCAGCTGCCCTTCATCTAATGTGTACGATCATCTTAAGACAATATCACAAGACATTGTGGGAAGAGAGCTAAAAGCTCAAGCGACCTCTTTTGGATGTAACAAATCCTCAATTCACTTTTGACTCACTGAGACTTCAAAAGCGAAAGGAATTCAAGCCAAGCCAATGTTGCTCGTCTGCAGAGCTTACTGTCTGTCTGGTTGGTTGGTAGGCAATGAGTGGCTCAGAAAAGTGGGGTGTAAAAAGGGAATTTAAAATACCCACACACCTATATGGTGCTCTCCCCAAGGAGAGAGATTCCGCTTTCTGATCCAGTCATTGCCTCCCACCCAACTAGACAGTAAGCTCTGCAAGCTTTGGAGGCAATGAGTGGCTCAGAAAGAGGAATATATCTCCTTGGTTGATTTGAAATTGCCTTTTTGCACCCCACTTTCCTGAGCCACTCATTGCTTGCCAGCCAGTAAGCTCTGCAGTGAAGATGGGCAGAAACCCCGAAACTGCTGTCTGCAGTTGAGCAAAACTGGTTCAGCTTGAAATCCTTTCGCTTTCGAAGACTCAGTGAGTCAAAAGTAAAATGAGGATTTATAACATCCAATAGAGGGCGCTTGAGTTTTCAGCTCTCTTTTCATAATGCCTTGTGATATGCAGATGCCCGTGGGGTGTAAAATGGCAATTTAAAATCCCCACACACCTATATGGTACTCTCCCAAAGGAGAGAGATTCCCCTTTCTGACAAAAACACTAACTTAGGTACAATAAAATGAGACCTACATAGCAGCTGATTGCAGTTGTGCACTAATATTATGGTTTAGGGTTTGTTCACAAGACGTATTTGCAGCGTGCACTTTGGCGCGTAATTGACCGGTCACTTCATTTGGCCACTTACACCCTTAGTAATACAAAGAATAGGAGGCGGAGAGTGGCCATCGTGTACTTTCAACAGCGCTACTGAAGGCGTCCTGCAGCGAGTACCTGTGCTCGCCACAATACGCAGTCTGGACATACCCTTAGCTGGTTCTGTTTTCTTTTTCTAGATAAATAGAGGAATCAAGTTGTGTTCATTTTTGCAGACAAGGCCAGGATCACTCTGTTTTGAACATAAAAGGATAGGTTTGTTTGTTTTTAAACAAATGCCTAAAAAAGGAATCAAAACATATACTTTTCATGGTGTGCATCCATGTTTACCAACATATACCGCAAACACGTGGGGGTACGTTAGCATAAGATTGTATCCATTTTTTAAAGAAAAGAAAGCATGCTTTTTTTTTTTGTTCTATCATCATGCGATGATTCCTGATGAAAAATGCATACGAAAACATATACCTTTGACGCTTGCAAACCTATGTTATTATGTCCGCCTACGTCACTCATGGACTTTAATACGAAAAAAAACCCCATTATTATAGCGTATCCATTTTGTTTTTGCAGTATAGAATAGAGTGGTACACTTTTCTGAGCTTGAAATAAAAACCATATGTGGGTGCAAACTGAGTCAAATGTATCCAAAATTATGCCCCTTTGACTTTACATTCGACCTATGATCTATGGATATGTCAAACTGTAGGGGCCTTATTTATCAAAAGTATCTTAAAGGGAACCTGTCACATAGGTTATGCCCCCCTTGCTGAGGGCAGCACAAGCTAGTGTCAGACATGCTGTTTCCAGCGCTGTGTCCTTACTGTGTTCAAGTTTAAAATTTTCCACGATTATGTGCGTGTTGACGCACCAAAACCCCCCGTGAATTAAGAATGGGATCGGGGGGGGAGGGGGGGGGGCTCCCCCCTGAAATGCATTGTTTAAGCGCGTGCCGGCGCCTTAAATTTAATTAATTCATGTCACTTACTCCCCCCGCGGCGGTTTGCCAGCGGGGGGGCAAACGGAATTCCCTGTTACGTAGGACCCCAATGTTCCCAAAAAACCCGACCATTTGGCGCCTGTAAATGAAGGCTTTGGCTGGGGCGGAATTCGTAACTGTTAGACACTTTTGATAAATGAGGCCCAACATTCCAATCCTTTTTTTGGTATCAAACGTATACGTTTGACATAAGCCATAAACGTAGTGTGAACCGCGGCCCTAAGTGTAGCATAGCAAGTGTCTGTCTTTTTGGGCCACATGTTTGAAAACTGTTCAGGTCTAAAACTCGCTCTTTTGCCCATAGTAACCTATTGGCAAAAAAGTGAGTTTTAGACCTAAACAGGTTCATACATGTGGCCCTTTGTTTCCATCAGTATACTGTGCAGATGAGTGTGTGCATTATAGGATACTATAGGATACTCCTATACAGACACATAGTGCTCAACATGTAGCAGCACATTGGAATATTCAGGGTTGTTTTGCCGTTTTTCCAGTAGAACTTCATCTTGATGTGTCCTTTCATTGACCTCTGATTCGGTCTCTTGTGGCTTTACAGTTCATAACATCTCTATGTGTGGTTACTGTGCGGCACTCCAGGCCATCTGTGCCCATCAATGTAATTGCAGGGATTCCAGGAACCCAGCACTGCCTCCCACAGTGGCCACCTTGCTGGATGGCTGCTGCAGGCTGACTGCTCCCTGCTTGAGGACTCTTCCTACTGTCGTTAGGTTTAAAAACCCCTTTTGGGGCAACAAAAGCACTTATAAAATTTTAACATAATGAAATGTCCCCTTTTACAATAAATCCAATAATCTTTAAACATCTTGCAGGGGGGAAAAAAAAAAAAGCATTTTTTGGTCAAATTTCCTCAAAATTAATTCTAAACTACCCTGTTTCCCCCGAAAATAAGACATCCCCCGGGAAAAAAGACCAAATGCAATTTTTTTTTTGCAATTCAGAGGTTTTGGGTGCTTATGCGAGGGTTGCGATTTAAATCAATTTTCCAAAATTTTATTAAAAAGTAAAAACCGTATTTTTCACTATAAGGCGCACCGGATTAAAGGCGCCCCCATCAAAGAGCGCCTGTTAAGTCTTTTTGGGGTTTAAAATATAAGGCCGGGACTGGAAATTTTAAGGGCCGGGACATTAAAAGAAAAAAAGCTCAGACCCCAAGCCAAGCTCATTCAACACTTTCACAATTTAAATCTCAAATTTTAAAGTTGGGAAAAAAGTCAATACCCTTTACATATCCCTGCCGTAAACGCCAAAATTCCCTGTCACACTTTGTGACTTTTTTTGAAACCCGATTTGCCCCAAATGATTTCCGGGAAAGTATTTTTTGTCGGGAAACCACCTTTAAAACATTTTTTTGAAATCAGCCCCTGGGAACATAGCCTTTTCGACCAACCCTTTTTTGCAACCCGAAATTTGTTTAAAAGATTTTCCCGGGAAAGTAAAATTTTGGGGAAATCAGTTTTCAAAAACATTTTCAAATAAGTTCACCTAAATTTTGCTGTAAATACCTTTTTGAACAAAAAACCCCAAATGAAGAATTGATTCATATATTGGCGCATGGATATTAAGGCGCCTTTCGGTTTTTTTGGGGAAAATCCCTAAGGGTTTTTTGTGTGCCTTTAAAAGTCGAAAAATACGGTAATGGTTGTCCCTGTTAGCCATAGAAAAAAGTAAAGAAGTGAAGAAATCAGGCGATACCTTTTTTTAGGGGTAACTTTAGTTTTTATTTGATGGTAAGCTTTCCAAGGGGTACTAGCTCCCCTTTAGTTTCTTTTTAATATCAGTCCCGAAAAGGGGGCTAGGGACTCTCGAAAACTCACCCTCAATTTACTCAGGGTTTTCCTGAAAAAGGGTTAAGTCGGGCTGTTTTCCCTTTTTTTCCTTTTTTCTACTACGGGGATACAATTAATCAAAGTTTGAAGGTTTTGTTAACAAAAAGTGAATTCTTGTTCATGGAAAAAAAAAAGAAATCCCCTAAAAATAAAATTTAGCTTTTTCTTTAGGACAAAATTAATATAAAGACACGTCTTATTTTCGGGGGAAACAGAGGGAAAAGAACCCCTTTAAACACCAAAGGGGTAAGCAAAATAAACCCCCTCAAATCCTATTTAATTTGTTTGGAATTTAGGTGGGTAACTTTGGGCAAAAAAATATGGATCATTTGACGTTAAATTTCATTTGGGGAGAAGGGTTTTTTTTGTTTTAGGATAAAATTTTGAAAGGTCTGGTGTAGCTTTGGTTTTGGCTAGGTTTTACACGGCCCCTTGGGCAAAAAAAAATACTGGAAACCCAAAATCCTAAAAACCGTTCAAAAATTTGGGGTTTTTGTCCCCGTTTTTCCCTGTCAAACCGCCCCAAAAACACACAGTTTTGCGGTTTTTTTGCTGTGTTTTCTTTTTCCCCGAAATGGGGGAGCATTATAAAAGCTGTGGGAAAATTTTTATATTTAAAACGTCCAAAAACAAAGTGAAAAAAACGCCTGGTTTCTTTTTCATGGGCCCCAATAGTAAATTTTTTGGCCCCTTTTTTCTTGAACATGTTACCCAAAAAAGGGGCCACGCAAAAAAAAGCCCGAAAAAAAAATGTTTTTGGGAGATTTTAAGGAGTTCAAAAAAAAAAGTTTTTTTGGGGGGTTTTAACGGTCGTTTTTTAAAAAACCAACCCATTTTTTTGAAAAAAAGAAAATGGTTTAAGGGAAAAGAATGGAAAAAAGTGTGCAGTGGGACATAGCCCCAAATTTTGTTTTCCCGTTACCGTTAAAACACATCACCAGAAGGTGACATGTATGTATGTTTTTTAAAAAAAGAGTGGGAATTTCTTAATGTATAACCCGAAAAAGCTCCCGGGACCCTATATAGTAATGATTAAACCAAGACCCCGCCCTATTTTAACCCTTCGGTCTTCATCTGGCCGTTCTATGTTGGGATTTAGCTTTGTGTGAAATGTCTAGATCCAGCACTATAAAACTTCAGGTCCCTTTTTTCATATATTTTTAAAACCTTTAAATTAAAAGGGGCCCGTTTCTGGGGGGCGTTTCAAGTGAAATCCGCTCTTAACAATACACTACATATGAGAGCGGAGTTCAGCTCAAAACACGTCATGGGGGAAAGTGTCTAACCCATATCCCCCAAAAAAAAAAACAAAAAAAAAGACCTTTCCCGCTGCCGGGGTTTAAACACTTTACCCTATCAGCCGTTGTGTAATCTAGAGTATATATATATACACACAGTGTGGTCTTTGTGCTAGACGAAATGCCAAACACCACCAGACACGGGCATCATCATCTTGCATGGGCCAGGGAGCGTCTATGCTGGATGAGGGACAAGTGGTCCTCAGTGATATTCAGTGCTGAAAGTTGATTCACTCTGAGCAGAAATTACCAACGATGTTGGAGACGTCAAGGAAAGCACTGTGCATCAGCCAGGTCAGGTACTCTTGCAGGTCGTCTAGCACGCAGACCACGCTTATGTAAATAGTTACAAATGGTCTGACGTGACATTTGGTTGCCTCTCACCTCTCTTAAACGTGCCTGGAGTTGTGTGGGGTAGATTCATCATCTGGTTCCGCAGGACATTGTTTACAATGAAGCGGTCATCAGTGTGTGATGTAGCCAAAGGACGTCCACCTCTTTGCCTTTCTGTGACTCTTCCAGTCTCTCTGTATCTCTGATACAACCTGCTGATGACACTGTGACACTCTAAGCTCAGTGGCCACTTCTGTCAGAGCATCCTGCTTGAAGCCTGGCCATGGCGAGATACTGTTGATCAATAATAAAGTGTTGTCTTGCTCTCATGATGTCAAAATGTGAACAGCATGATGAGGAGGATGGTTTAATTCCCAATTCCCCTAGATGTATTGGGCGATTCAGGCATCAAACACCTGTTGTGAATTTTGTCGTTAAGCTCCTTGTTAGAGATCAGCGAGTTGCGCAAAAAGTGCTGAAACATTCAACAGTTGGACGTGTGCATCTAAAGTTATGAGATGGTCTCATTTAGTTCATTTAAAAAAAATCAAGAAATGTTATGTTCATCCTGAAATTTCGACCAAAATCCAAATAGCCCTTACTTTTTCTGAATAGTGTATACACACCTTAGTGTGTTTTGTGTCGGTTGTAACTGAACTACTGCCACCATGTGATTGGATAACCACTTGACATGCTAAGGCATTTATATATGTGGGCTAATAGAGATCTGACACCTATTTTTTTTTATACTTATACACTGTGGCCCACATTCTCCAGCTAGAGGATGGGGGTTAGGGGAGAACACAGCTGCGTCACAGTATAGCGGAGAGCGGCTTTTGCTATACTCCCATTCAGCTCCACATTGAAGCACTTTACAGGAAAGTACAGCGTGATGTGGGCGTTACCATTCAGGGCTGGGAGGGGGGAGAAGGAAGCCATTTCATCCAAACTCACTCCTCTGTAGTGTACTCAGTAGTGTGGTGGATGGCTTCTTATATCTATAAATTGCGGTCATTGTCCTGGGACAAGAACTCTGCCCTTCAGTTGATATATTTTCTACTGTAGTCACCATCCTGGAATGGACTGTATACTTGAAAAATATATTTATGGTGAAATACTGCAACTTTTATGGAGGGTAATATACTTTTATGCAAGAGGTTATGCTAACCGTGTTTTACAGCCAACAATGAAACAGTGAATGTGCTGCTGGAGCCAAGATATGTTGCCTGCACACTTGACGCCTGACAATAGCAAAGGGCAGATTGCAGGCAACTAAGAGGAGAGCTCGTGGATGTTATTGCCCATCACCACTTCTGCTGTCCTATTGTACTTCATCCATGACTTAGGCCCCATCCACATCTTGTTTTGGGATCTTTAACTGTGACGTGAATAGGGTCTTGGATAAATCATGCGTTTTGTACAAGGTATTGTATTTATGACCTGTTACCTCAATGAATAAATGTGGCTCATCATCAATATCTCTTTGTCTTGACCCAAAGATCTCCTCTATCTATTTTTACAAAGAAAAGAAATATCCATTTAATATTATTGTGCCTTCTTCATTGTCTTGTTTCTGTGTTACTAATTATATGCAAGTTGAAAGGGTTGTCCAGGACTTACACTCGTTGGTCCGCTGGGGAATGATTAGCAATAAAGAAGCCTACTCGCCTCCATGACGCTCCTTTTCCGTCCTGGTGGCGCCCATATTATCGTTGCTACAGGAGTATGTCCCATCGTTATGTGCTATGTGCAGCCAATGCACAGGCCAAGTGCGGTAAGGTCAGTAACATCAAGTTTGATAAACATCTGAGTAACCATCATAGAGACTGTGGTCAATATTTCAATCTGTTTCATTTGTATACAGCTCGAAGTAACAGGTCGTATATAGCTGAACTGGCAAATTTAGTATGCTACATACCATGATGCCACAAACATCTCAACATTTTCAATGACATGATATGTTATGCCTTTTTTCATTTTTTATTTTCATATCAATGTTTTGGGTCTTATTGCAGGCATATGGGGTACAACCTGGACAGATACCATAGCAGAACTGTAGCAAATTATAGCGCAAACATAGTCTTTTTTTTTGGGCTGCATTTGTCCTTTTTTGCATATGTATGTGCTTTATGTTTTGGACATGCTTTTTTTTTTCAGAACAAAGCAAAAATTGGTCAGCACATCAAGACAATTTTAAAGAAATGAGTATAGGTGCACACTGGCGTGGCAGCAAAAGCAATAAAAACACCACATCAGCAGCACTTTATATATGGCAAAAAACAGTCAAAGTGAATATAGGAATTTTTTCAAAATGTATTTCTGCTACTTTAGGATACATGAAAATTTTAGGTTTTTAGCGTAAATTTTTGATAAAAACTGTAATTGCCCATCCACCACGACAAGGTGACCTCAAGATAGATGGGGACCTACTCTGACGTTTTCTCATTCTTGGTGTCTGTTCGGACCTCCATATTTTCAGGGAGAGAAGATCCCAGCTACATTCTGCTCTGATTTAAAACCGTCCGTGTGGATGGCCGAGACTGCCACTCCCCCCATGCAAACAACCCAGAAAACAAAAAGTGGTCAGCACATCCAAAACCATTTTAAAGAAATTAGCATAGGTGCACGCTGGAGTGGCAACAACACAAACACAACGCAGTAACAGCAGCTCACTATAAACGGCAAAAAAAACAGTCATAGGAATATAGGAATCTTTTCAAAAAGCATTTCTGCTACTTTAGGATACATGAAAGTTTGAGGTTTCTAGTGTACATTTTTGATCAGCACTGTAAGGGCCTATCCACTGTGACAAGGTGACCTCAGTACAGATGAGAACCTACTCTGCCATTCTTATACTCCCTTTGACTTTTTTTTTTTTTTTGTTTATAGACTGCTGCTGATATAGTGTTGTTTTTTTTTAGAACATTAGCCATTCTCAGATCGAAATAAGAGTCCATTAGGGACAACCTTTGCACTGTCATGAATTGTCGGGGTACTTAAAGGGGATGTATTGCTTCATCAGTTCAGCTGTTTTTTTCTTGTAGCGTTGATTTTCGCGGAGTTCCTGAAATCCCGGGGAGTTTCTTCCCACCTCCCAGCTGGGGTGTTTTAACTGAAGGGGGTGACATAACCCCCCCCCTTCACTGTTCATGCTCGCTACCCAAGTCAGTGTGTTCAACCCCCCTCCCTCCTTACACATGGTCACTGTGTCGTTTCTCTCCTTTGCAGTCTTTTTTGTTAAGAGCTGTTTTGTCTTACATAGCACAACCTATGCATTCAGTCTAGACATCTTCTATGAACCGGAGCCAACTGATTCTTTCTCCTCACAAGATGGAGGTTTGCTTTACAGTTGAATCCAGTCTTCTATGAACTCCTCCAGAGACACAGATCCATCTCCCTTATTGGTTTCACAAGGCACCAAGGCACACGTTCTGCGTTTTCTGGATTGTCTAGAAGCAGTGCTTTGTTAGTTAGTGTCAGTCCTGGCTAGGGCTTCTGTGACAGAGTGAATGTTGCCGACCCTTATCTGAGTGATATGGAGACGCAGGAATGCATGCTCCGTTGTGAATACTGACAGGGGGCCTCAGAACAGGAATGTGTAAATTTGTAGAGCCGTCAGCCAATGAAATGCAAGGAGGAGGAATCCGACCGGCTCAGTGGTGAACGTGTTTACTCAAATGGGAAGATATGGGGACAGTGAAAACAAGACAGCTTTGCTAATTCGACATACAAATTGCATAAAGTGCTTTTGTTTCACTGTCCCTTATTGTGAAGACCATTTTATGGAAATTATTGTCATACCACTTTAATGGTCATCCCAATGGTCACTGCAATCAGAGCGCAAATGTGTTGTAATTGGGGCATTAAGATATCAATATTAAGTTTGCCGGATGCACTGAAAATGTAATATGTACTTATCAAGTTAAGATGTTGTTTATCTGTTTCTATGTATCTATCTGCATCTCATTATCTATAGTATATATTATATTTTATATATATATATATATATATATATATATATAAATCTATATATATATTATATCTATATTATCATATAGTATAGATATATTCATATATATATATATATAGTATTTTATATATATTATATATTATATAGATACTATATTATATTATTAAATATTTATAGAAATATTTGTGTGATATATATAGTGTAGTTGGTGTGTGTATGTATATATATATATATATATAAATGTGTGTGTGTGTATAGATAGATATGTATGTAAATAGATGGTATGATAATAAACAGAGCAAATAATATGGGATATTTGTTTTTTTTATTTTCCTAACTTTAATAATACTGGATAGAGTGATCAGTGTTCCAGCAATAAATGTCAAGGCAATGTGATTCGTTCTGGTTTATTGATCTGCGTGTGTTCTTGACAACTGTATTTCCATTCGCGTCGTTCCCAGCAGTCTTTCTTTCACGGTAGTGTGTGTTTCATTCAGTCCTGGGTGGTGCAAGCAAGCTTTCTAATGGCCCATAGAGAAAGAAGATGGTCATCTAAATAGTGACAGTGTCTTCCTATTATTTGCAGTACCGGTTGAAAATTGTACTGCCTGGGGGGGTAAGTGAGGAAGAAAGTCATAGAGTAAGAATGGCCTAGTATTACTGTTGTTCTATTGTCTGTTGATTTCTAGCGCATTTGAAAAGTAATGCACTTTGCTTTGCCGCGGTAAGAGGTTTGGGGTCTGAATGTGATTTGATGTGCTAGACTTTTATGTGTGTCGGAGTGTTATATGTAAGTGGCCATTACACCAGCTGTGCAGACTTAATGGAGATATTCCTGCACCAGCAGAAAAAATAATTTTACGCTTCTTAATTGTGTAATATCCATTTCTCACAGATTACAAGACCACTGCTTGCTGTGATTTAGTGGGGACCTTTAGGGTACAGTCCGTATGGAACAGCCATCATGTATCTGTAGCAGAAATCCATGCAGATTGTTTACTAAGTTGTGAATTTTGCCTATTGGATTCCAAACACATAGATTATGCACTCGCCTGTTATATGGGGTAATCTGTGTCCAGCCTTCCAGCAGAGCTTCCTGTGCAGAACGCACGTGGAAAATCAATGTAATAATTGTCATCTATTATTTTCCACACCGTGGTTTGTGAAAGTCACGTCACAAAAGTCATGCACTGTGTTCAAGTTGCATATCGAATTTGAAATTCTCGGGCTCTTTTCGGCACCATTGTATGTGAACGTAGCTGTTACATCACGAACATATATCCAATTATGGTCATGTGATGGATGCTGTTATCAGAGCTGTACATCCTATACATGACTAGGACAATGAAGGTCACTATGGAATGAGCAGTGATGAATTAATACAGAGATTATACTAGAAAGTTTTAAACTTCCTTCATTATACACAGAATAAGCTTTATTTTCTAAAGCCGGAAGACTTCTTTAAAGTGTAACTGCTGTTTGGATGTATAAGAGAACATGAAGAATGGGACATCATTATATGCATTCTGCTGGTATACAGTGGGGAAAAAAAGTATTTACGACAATATAGACAAATGACACCTTAAGGGCATGTCCCCACGGCATGGGTTTTCGGCCGGTTTTTCAGCAGGACGGTTTTGCGTTTTTTTTCAGACCGCCTGAAAAAGCTGACCGAAAATGAGCTAGATTGGGCAAAACCCATTGCAGCAGTCCACACTGGTCACGGGTTTTGCCCGCGGGCCGCTCAAAAAGCGTTGCGCATGTTCACTCTTCTGTCCAGAAACCTCAATGGGTGGGGGAGGGCTGTTCTCCTAGAAAAAAAAAACAACCCCCCTCCAAACGGGCCGCCAAAAACGGACAAATTACGAGTCAGGTAATACCGACCGAGTATTGTCCGCTCCCGTGGGGACACATCTTAAAGCTCCGCAAGCAGGTGACTAAACCGGAGTCCCCAACTCCCTTTTATAGATCCACAACTTCTAATATAGCACTTTGTCCACACAAATTACTTCACTTCTTCACTCATTAACTTAAACTTTTTAATTGCTCATCCGACTTACATAACAGTCTAATAAAAAACGTGAGTAGCCTAAGTTTATTAAATATTATAAGAAAAACTTGCAGTGTTTGTGCAGTCCTGAGGATACAGGCTTCAACTTTGTTTCCATCGGCATACGGTTTTAAAAGTTCCAAGATGTATACGCTAATCACGAGCTGAATCGGTCTCCTGGGGCGGACCACAATCGTCCTCTCTTCGCCAGCCTAGTGAGAGGCGAAGGGTGGTGTCCGCCGCAGGAGATCTGACGAAGCTTCAGCGAAACGCGCGTTGGGTGTAACCTTGTATATGTGGTCTGTATTCACCCTTTATGTAATGCTGTATAATTTGTGTTCCTTTGGTTGTTGGAATTTAGGCTTACTCGCTATTACGTTACACACTGTGGGGGTATTTGTATTTGCTTTACATATTAATGTAAAGCAAATACATTTTTATTGTTATTATTGTTTGGCGCTATAGGTTATTACCATCTTCCCTTTAAAGTTTAAGTTGATTTATTGGGCCCTATTTTTATTGAAGGTTATATTGCGCTGAAAAGAAGCAGCATGTAAATTCTTTGATAGCTTTTCAAAACATCGAGTATAATCCCCATGAGGAATACAATAGAGAGCTTCCAAAAAATCTCGTCCAAAACCTCGGCAAGGTTTTATATGCATTTCTGTCACGTTTTTGTCACATATTTTAGCGCAATTTTGCCTTGACTATTAATTTGTATGGGTGTTTCATAAAGAAAACAGTGTTGGAAAACCTCGGCCAAACCAGATCAAAACCTCGTCTGGAAAAGGCGCTTTTCAGACAAGGTTTTGATGCTGATCTGGATGCTGAAAATCAGCCGTGTGATCTTACCCTTTTAAGGTTTTCATGGTCCTGAATAGCGCACGATAGTCAAAAGGGGCGGACATAGCATATGTGCAACCTGCACAGCTGATTGGAGGTCCGGTAGCCGAATATTCCTGCTGTCTGTTAGGCTATGTTCACATGGCGTAATTGCGGCGCGTACAGTATGGCCGCAATTACGTGGGGTGATTTGGGAGTCGCGATAATACGTGCATACTCCCGCGGGGGGGAGGGGCGGCAGTCCGTCGGCCCCGTTGACAGTCATTACACACCCCGCGTATTCGGCGCAAGTAATTGACATGTCACTTATCTCCCCGCACGTACAATACGGTATTGTGCGAGCGGGGAGAGGAGGCGTAATCCATAGTTCTCTATGACCATTATGGATTACCGTAATTTCGGCGCACATCTCACCCGTATTAGAGCGCAAATACACCGTGAAATTTGCCTGTGTGAACACACCCTTAGATTGTACTTAGGGACTGACCTAATGTTGTGGTTCCCAATTACCGCTGTTCTTTATAAACCTATAATGATGTGTTACATAGGAAGGGGCTGATGTCCTTGCCCAGGGGGCCCTCTGCTGTCTGTGTCCATACAGCTGCGGTCACCACCCTGGGATGTGTTTTCTCCCACTTCCCATAAGCCTCACTATTTTTTCGCTCTATATCTTATATTTTTAGTATTTAAAAACATTGTTTTCCTAATCTCTGGTGTCTGCTGTTTCCATGGTAACTGTGCAGTCAATGCCGTGCTCTGGGGAGACATCCATTTTAACCTCAGCACTAGGGATTCCAGCTAAAACCATCAGTCTTCAGCTCCGCGGTGTGAAAAGGGCCTGCAAATGTCATCTCGTACCCTATTTAGAGAATGTAGAAGACGGGAAGGATATGTAGCAGAGTAAACAGTGCAGCGTTGGCTACAAGTGGATTGTGGGTATTGCTGTTGAATATTCTCATTTACAGCATTAATCATTCTGCTGTATTCAGCCGCACCAGCCCCATTCACACTTCACTTTAGTCACCCGCTGCTGTATACTTTGGGATACCTTGAATACCGCAGCAGAGGCATAGGACTTTAGAGACCAAACATAGGTCTGTATATAGTCTATTTGATGGTGGTATGCACATTACTGCCGTCCACGGAGATCCACACCCTGAACAAAAAGTATAGCATGTACTGTATATACATATATATACCTTCTCTATACAATAATACACGTGTGCGTTTATAAGTAGACAGTAACTGGTTAACAATCATTTACAATACCCTGTAGTCATTACTGCAAATAAAAAGAAATTACATGATTGGAAAATGACTGCATATACAGAGCACCACTGTAAAGTGCAAGGGCTTGTGTTGCCTGCACTTTATATACAATATATACCTTAGTGCGTCTTGTGCCAGGTTGTAACGGAGAACCTGCTATTATGTAGTGGGCACGCGCTAAGGCATTTATGTGACCCAATAGAGGGGGACTTCACACATAAGGAAGCTGCCTCATCCAAACTCACTCCACTGTGCCCTGTACTCCGCATTGTAGCAGATGGATCTGCATGTGTATAGATTGCAGTCATCCAGGGACAACTACTCTGCCCTTATGTGGATTCATTGTCCATTAGGGCGCGGTATTTGTCCTGTTTTGCGGCCGTCGTGATGAGCGGAGAAAAGCCCTCCCCCTCCACATTGACATGCACAGATTCCGTCTAAAACCCGGACGGAAGAATTTGCATGTTCAATGTTTTGCGGGCGGAAGAACCGCCCGACGGAAAACCCGTGCAGTGGGGACTGCTGCACGGGTTTTCCATAGAGCACAATTGTGGTTGTTTTCGGCCCGTTTTTCAGGCGGTCTGAAAAACCGCAAACGGCTGAAAAAATGGCCGAAAACCCATGCCGTGGGGACATGCCCTTATAGTCCAGGAAAAGGGCCTAACCCGGTGCCAATCTAATAACTCAGTTCCTTTGGACCCGATCCTCTAGCTGTCTGCCACAGCCAAAAACGATGCACATATAATGTAATCCAGGTACTTAAAAATCAAAAACTTTTATTGAATCCATTAAAAATAGTGGACACAGTGGGGAACATAACACATCGGCAAGATGCTGAGTCCCATGCGTTTTAGGTGAATTACAGTCACTGGCCTGGGACAGGCCATTTATTAACCACAAATATCGTAAAGATAGCCAAGTTTAAATATAAATATGCTTACAGGCAAGTGGTATCTTGCACTTCTCTGTCGTCTTATAGCATTTGAATAAAGTTTAGTTTTATGGGAAGTTGGATCTCTTCTTTCAATTTGTGTATAGATGCAAGTAAACTAGTCCAGTCTGTTCTTCTGCTATGCATCGTCAGGTGAGCTGACGGCATATAGCGGCACGTGCCTGTGTGTACCGCTATATGCTTGCTGTAGAAAGTACGTGTTGATCAGCACTTACTTCCCACAGCACTGCCCCCGGCCCAGCCTCCTGAGTGCTATGATTGTACTGTATTTGCAGGGCGTTCTTCAAATGCATTGCAGCGTAATTATGCCCTGAAGTACGCCCCAGGGCGTATGTCCCGCAGCAGATATATAGCAGCATGCACAGGTACGCACAGCTATACGCCATGTAAACCTACCTTATCCATGCATGTGATACTTGATCCCTGATCTGTCTTCGTTTGTGGACAAAGAGGGAGGGGGTTAGAGTTATAACTGCAGCTTCTCTCTCTTTTTATTTGTTTTCACGATGTGAGAGGAGAGGGGGTTCTCACGTGAGGAGACATTATGGGCAGCAATGTCAGTACAAGGATTAGCTTTTAAACATGTAGGGAGAGGTAAATGAAGACTTTTTCAAAATACATTTCTCTCATTGATATTACCTTGGTCAGGAGATAAGAGATTTTATCTGCTCTGAGTGCACACAGGTTTCTCTAGTTACCGTCCATATCTGCCTCCTTGATTGGACCGAGATCAGGGAGTGACGTCACCATGGTGGGAGGGAGCAGAGTCTTTATCTGTAAGGCTGTGTCTACACAAGAGTATTTCAAGTCAGGATCCATGTGGATTTTGACTTGAAATACTCTTCTAAATCCGAAAGTAAATCATTCCCATTAACCTCAATAGAAAATGCACCTTGTAGTTCATTCGACACTTATTATGTCAGTCGGTTTTTAATTGTAAAAATACTTATAACTTGTTCGTTCTTCAATCGTATTCCACTCTAAAAATGTATTATTGAGGCCAATGGGGATGGCTAAAATACTCGCGTAAAACGCGTCCAAAACATTTGTATGTCGTTTTGGATGTAGATCTGCATTCAAAACTCCATAGGGATGGATGGGACTCATTTTCTGACTATAAATCAGACGGAGGAAAAAAATTACCTAAATCCATATAAAATACTTGTTGAAAACCGCGTCGTCCAACATAGTTTTCGATTGGCTAATTACTCGTCTGGATGTACCCTTACAAGATCAGTATTTTTACAGATAAGCAATTGTTTTCAATCCTCGAAGCACTTTTTTTTGCGCAGATGAAAGCTCCTACACTCATGTCTTTGTAAGGCTAGGTCTACACAGGATTGGACAAAAAACTCACTGAAAACCAAATCCAAAAAAACATTCATACAACTGAGTTTTTTGTCCTCTTCCTGACAGTTTTTTGACGCGTTTTGCGTTTTTTTGTGGAACATTATAATTGCTATGGATTTCTGCAAAAAAAAGCGCCCAAAAAAGTCCCGTGCTTTACATAGACTCCAACAGTAAATTTTCTGCCCTGCTTTGTCGTTTTTTGCAACAGGTTTCAAAAAACGAGCAGAAAAAAAAACGTTCTGTGGAGACTACAGACGGTTTTTACTATTAAAGTCTATGGGACCTGTTTTCAGACGTTTTTTCAGCAGTTTTACAAAACAAAAAACACTGAAAAAACGACTGGAAATATGTGGAGACATAGCCAAACATTCAGCTACTTATAAAGGAGCTAAATATGCTTATCACTGCTGTACAACCAATCACAGCCTCACCACACTGTGTGAATCTGAAGCTGCCTGTGACTCTGAGAATCAGCATGGTGAGAAAACCCCTTAACAACTGCCCTACTGTCTTTTTGATGGTGGGCATTGCAGGTCATTATTCTTTTGGCACCGCTGCAGGATATGGGTTTTGTGGCTTCCAGCACCACAGCTGCGCTAGAAACAGTGTGCTGCCCTGACTGCTGCCTGTGTCTGACTGATGCAGATTGTAATGTATTTGCATATATGAATATGATAATACATTACTAATTGTAAAATAGTTGTCCTTTCATAGGATTATAAAAAAACAAAGTGTAGAAAAAATAAAATAGCAAAATAAAAATATTAAAAATAATTGTGCCTACCTTACACACAAAAAAAACCTACACATATTAGGCATCCACATGACCGTAATAACCTGTAGAATTAATCTATCAAGTTGTTAAGTGTGAAATGTGAATGGTGTAAAAATAAATAAATAAATAAATAAATAAATGAAAAATATGTAAAAAAAAAAAAAATAATAAATTCTGCAATCATTTATAAGTGAACTCAAACTATTCCCAAAAAAAGTACAACTTGTCCTGCATAAAACAAGGCTTCGTACAACTGCGTCATTGAAAATTAAAGTTATGATTGTTGAAGCATAAGGAGGCAAAAACTACAAAAATGTGCTGGTCATTAAGTATTTTTCAGGCCTGGGGCATAAGGGGTTAAGGGAGTGTATTATAAGCAATTTCCAATGTAAAGTTATTGGAACTTCAGTGTCTGCAGGCAGAAGTGTAACTGATGAGACAGACTACCCAAGGTAGTTCCCACATCGATATTGTTCCTGTTGAATTCCACAGAGAAAATTGACTTGCCATATTTAAAGGGGTTGTCTTGCTACAAAGAATAGCTTTCAAAATGTAGGGAACACAAAATAAAGACATTTTCCAAATATATTGCTTTGTTCATCTGTTTTTGTTAAGGAACTACAAGCGAATTTATTACCTCCCTGGCTATTTCTGATCCCTCAGTGACCGACCTGTAAACATCTCTCCCCCCTGCTGTTAGTTCTATCTGATAGCAGTGAGTGACGTCATCACACAGGTCACGGCAGCTCTGTGCTGGCCGGCAGTAAAAAGCTTGATTTGTCTAAAGTAAACCGCACTAATTAGGGCTTTTGTTTGAGGGATCAGATAAAAACTCCTGCTAGAAGTTCTGGAGAGCTTCTGAGCTAACTTAAACTAATTAGCAGAATGAAAACACAGAGTTGAATACACCAAGGAGCTGTATGCTAATTACAGACAGTCTGACCAGGAAGTGACAGAGTAAAGCTGCATTATTTCATTCATGCATCCTATGAAACTCTGTGGGGAGACGACCCCTTTAATAGAAATATTAGCTTGCATAGTAATCTTGAACGGGCGCCGTTGGATTGTGTACTGATACACAATTCAACATAAGGGACCTGTTTTGTTAAGAATAAAGGCAGCTGCTGCACATGGACTTTTCTTATAAACGTCTACACGGAACGGGTTTACACTTGGTTTTTTAGTTGGTTTTCATATTTTAAAGCTGGTAAAAAACTGACTGTAAACCATCCCCATAGACCCCCAATAGAAATTCCGAGCCATAGTCTTCATAGCTCGGATTTTCTGATGTCGGATTTCAAATCTGAAAACAGTGTAGAAAAACTTGGAACATGTACATTCTTCCGCCGGAAAATGTACTGTTGAATGTCAATGGGGGGTCCGAGTCCGAAAACTGATTGTAAAATATCGTCGGATTGTGCTATAGAATGTGACCAGTAATTGCTGTGTGGACGCGCCCCAATATATCAGTCCCTTCTGCGGCGGGTGGGATGGATAAGGTTACATGGATAAAGCATACTTGGCTTGTTGCACACAAGACATGCCTGGAATAATAAGATATTTCAGTTAGCGATCGGACGTGACAGACCTTGATCTTAGGCCATAACATTTAAGTGCATTAGTTCCCCCAATGATTTGTATTCCAGGCCATGCCTGCTGATGTAAGCAGATGGGTAATTCAGCTGAGTGCAGGTGAAGACATTTCATTTAATAAAATGTGGTAATCTCCTCCAGTGTTCAGCATTAATGATGTTTCCCACGTAGATGTGTGCGGTAATTTATCTAGGCTACCAGGGGTCATCTATCTTCATGGAAGTGTCATGCATTGTCTCGCACAGATGTCCTCTATTAGGACAGTCTACCCACTGTCTATTTTACAACTTTTCTGAGATTAGGGGTCAGGTCTCTTGTTTACTGCCTTGTTTTACTTATGCTTACAAGCGAAACTCTCAGTAGACCCCATACACCATTATGGATTCAACACTATGTAGTGTATTTGTACTTCGAAACCTCTTGGGCGTTGACGATCCCCTTTGTTCTGTCGTATGACTATGGCTTCACAGTTTTCTTTGTTACAATAGAATAAGGGCAATCTTAAAAAAACAACCAAAAAAAATGCTCTTTTCAGATTCCAAATGTACAGAAAAAACTAAAAAAGCAGAGAAGGTGGTTGGAATTGTTGATGTTCTTGCTCTGTGTATTTCTGCTGTCCTTTCTGAGAAACATCAAAAGGCAGTGAGCAAGGGAATTGGTAGAAGGTTTCTTATAACATTTTGAAGGTATTGTAAAAGCTAGTATATAGATGCAAGGCCTCCATACATGTTATATTCTCATAGATCTGGGGGAGTTAAGTAAAATTTCTCTTGGAGGAGAATACCATAAAAGCATAGGGAGATTTAGAAGCCATGCAATGCTCTCTGGGAATTTAGAATAGGCCATTAAGCTCGGGGAAGTGTGCTATATCTCTGGTGTCCTCTATTAGAGGTAGCATCCCTTTCAGTCATATGTTACCTCCAATAGATGACACCATCTCTATACAAAGACTTCCATACATGTTCTATCCTCATAGATCTGAGGGGAGGTGGGTAAAATTTCTCCTGGAGGAGAATACCATAAAATAATAGAGAGACTTATAAGCCATGCAATGCTCTCTAGGAAATTAAAATAGGCAAATAAGCTCTGGAGAAGTGCGCTATATCTCTGGTGTCATCTATTGGAGGTAGCATCCCTTTGTCATATGCTACCTCCAATAGATGGCACCAGAGACTTAGCCTATTTGTATATTATATGGTCTTAGATACAGTATACATAAGTAACAAACACTGTCCCATGTACGCCTTGATCCACAGAATATATGGAAAAGATAAGAGGAGATGGCGCTCTTCTGTGAAAGTAACGTCTGAATGGTTAAAAGATAAATAAGATAAGGTGCTCATCTGGTGTTGTGCTACTATTTTAGAGGCACAACACTCATAAGGGCATGGGTGGCTTTATCAAAGCCCTGGGGACAGCAGCCGCGTGGTCCATTCCTCTAATGCCGGGCGGGCGTCAGGTAACAGTAGAAAACAACAAAGGGAAAAATGGACCGGGAGCTTGTCTCGTGGAATGAATCCTCGTACAAAATCAGCGTGGGATTAAAACGTTGATTTTATTCCATAAAAAGTATTAGGGTGGTCACCGTAACACTTATAGTAACATGCATAATGCGTTTCGTGCTTTCCAGCACTTCATCAGATGCTTAAATGTTACATTCGCCGTGGTGCACACTCGCCTGGGGCCTTCCTTTTTCATTGTTACTTTCGATATAGTCTATGGTCAGGTTACACTTTGGTTTCATAATTATGTATTTAGATTGCAATAGGTTTGTGTCACTGCATAAGGTGTACCCTGTTTCTGAAGTATGATTTATGTGTTGATCTTTATGGGAAATTCCGCTGTCATATTAATACATTTTCATATTTTACTTATTTGTGTATTAATAAAGTATGTATTTTTAATATATACTTTTTGGTACTTTTTACATTTTTTGCTTTGGTGTATGCTGTTTCAGTTTAGGCAGTACCCATTATTTAAGGTGTATGCCCTTCTTTTTCTATATGGTCGCTTAGTAGGGCAAACATGGTCTAACTAGGACTATGTTTGCTATATAGAAGTTCATGGCACCACCCCAGTATCCATTGGGATACATTTTTATAGTATCCTGACTGATATCGCGAACATGGGGCCTAAAACACTACATTAATATTGTCTAAGCCTTCATTGTATTCACCCATCACAGACCACAAAAGCAGCTTATTGCTGTTTTTAAAGGGAATGTGTTATCAGAAAATAACCTATTGTTTAACTCCTGTTTTAATGTTGAACACGTTTTTAAGAATTTTTGGTTGTGGTTTTCACATGTTTTAAAATCAGTATTAAAAAAAAAAAAAAAAAAAAAACTGAAATCCTGCAGTTTTCACTTTGTCCAGTAGGCGTAATAATAGTCTGACATTTCGTGTTCTGTAAAAAAAAAAAAAAAAAAAAAAAGTTCAGCGGTCTCCTCATTTTCAGCACAGGCAGGGTTACACTGGAAGGTGACACTAATGTGTATAGATAACACAAGATCCACCAGTCACAATGACATAGTCACAGACCCTCTCTGCCTCCCTGAAAACTGACTTCTTCCCAGGTCACAGAACATGCCTAGAAAAGTTTCCTATAGAAGTCAATATGTCTGCTTCTGTTCACAGGCTCCTATGTCCATGAAGTTGCTGAAAACATCTCTCTAAGTGCTGATAAAAGCAGATCAGTCAAGATGGCCGCCCCCATAATAATATACAGGCAGTCCCCGGGTTACGAACGGGATAGGGACTGTAGGTTTGTTCTTAAAGGGAACCTGTCACATAGGTTGCGCCCCCCTTGCTGAGGGCAGCACAAGCTAGTGTCAGACCTGCTGTTTCCAGCACTGTGTCCCTTATTCTGTAAGACGCTGGAGTTTTAGAGCATTTACCCCTCAATTCTTATTCATGAATGTGTTAGCTCCACCCACCAAAGGCTAGCTCCGCCCACTGACAGTTAGTCACATGTTTCTACCTATTCAAAGTAATAGGTTTGTCAGTTGAGGTGGGCGGGGCTAGCCTCTGATCGGGTTTGAAAAAAACTGACTCTTCGAATGACTCTTCTGGCTGAAAACTGCTGATTTGAGCATTAAATACACGAAAACTACAGCATCTTACAGAATAAGGGACACAGCGCTGGAAACAGCAGGTCTGACACTGGCTTGTTCTGTCCTCAGCCAGGGGGGGCAAAAACTATGTGACAGGTTCTCTTTAAGTTGAATTTGTATGCAAGTCAGAACAGGTAGATTTATTAAATGTAACTCCAGCAAAAAGTTTTTTTTTTTTCATTTTGGATAGTGCAGGGAAGGGTTTTTACATTTGTTTTGCTGTCTGTGCCCCTGTTAAGAGAATTTCACCCAATTTTCACCTCATGTGCTGCTGTGGCATGCTGGCACTTGTAGTTCCACTGCTACTATCTGCTATGGAACTACAAGTGCCAGCATGCCCAATAAGCCTCCGTTTGTAACTAGGGGACAGATGTAAGTCGGAACGGTGTAAGTCAGGGACCGCCTGTACAGAAAAAAGAATTGAGAAGTCTATAATCAGAAAATAAGAATGACTACGAAGAAAAGAATATGTATCAGTATCTAGTTTTAATAAGCAATAGATTCCCTTTAAGGCATACATGCCAACTCTCCCGTTTTTGGTGGGGGGGTCCCGCTATTTGGGGTCCTCTCCCGGGGGAGTTGGCATTCCTCCCATCGCCAGCAGGCGGCGGGGGCTCTTTAAATGGCCGCGGCGACAGGGTCGCGCCAGGGCGCGCCTCTGGGGCCGCTCCTAAAGGCGGGTGAAGCGGCCGCTTCACCCGCCCGGAGTCTCGCTGAGCAGGGAGGAGGCAGGAGGGATCGTTCCTCTCCTCCCTCCTCCCCCTGTATGTCTGGCGCCGGTGTGTGCGCCGCACATACAGGTCAGCGGCGCAGGGGAAGTGACGCGCGGCTGCAGGGGAGTGACGCGCGGCTGCTCTCACTTCCCCCTGCGCCGCTGAGGAGATCGTCCGGAGCGGCCGTGCTGCAGGAGCCTGGTGAGGTAAGTGGATTTTATTATTTTATTTTTATTAGCTATATGGGGGGCTCTGCCTGGCAACAATGGGGGCACTACTTGGCAACAGAGGGGGCACTACTTGGCAACAGAGGGGACATCTACCTGGCAACAGAGGGGGCACTACCTGGCTAACAGAGGGGGCACAAAACTGGCTAACAAAGTGTGGCACCTACCTTGCTAAAAAAGGGGGGCACCAACCAGACTATAAAATTGGGGCACCTACCTGCCTGTAAGGGGCACTACCTGCTTATGGGGGGTTACTACCTGGCTATAAGGGCATCTACCTGGCTTTCTTCCAAAGCCGTTATGCAGTTAGGTGGAGTGGGTGTGGCTTTTTGAAGGGCGTGGCATACCGACAAGATGGGCATGTCCATGCAAATTTTTGCCGCGGCGCGCCACGCACGCCGCCCACTGAAATCTCCTGCTTTTTCATTTTCAAAAGTTGGCACCTATGCTTTAAGGTATTGTTCAAATTGCTGGTAATGAATGAAAAAGGCGCAGCCTCACGTTCCTGGTACCAGATGTAGTCAAGGATCCTCAACCATCACATATTTTGGAACCTTGTAGCATAGAGGCACATGATCCCGGGACATCTGCACTTGTTTGAGGTCAGCATTGGCATAGCTGAGCTGTAATAACTTTAGTCCCAAGATGGGCAGAGAAGCTTTGGTTGCTGCTGCCAATCAAAGGCTAGAAAATATTCAGTGGATCTAAACTCAAGCCTAAACATTAACAGTGTTATATAATACTGAAGAGTTCTCTGTCTGCCAAGGTTCATAGTACGTGAGTGGATTAACGCACTAACCAGACATTAGCTGTCGGACTTCCATAGACTAGTCAATGTCCTACCTGTTTTCTGCTTATATAGAACATTGTACCGCTTTGTGTCATGTAATTAAATCAGATCCCCTGCCGCTTGTCACAAAATGACGAGGAGCCATTAAAAGGGTTGTCTGACTGAATATAATTATAGTTAAGTGGGGTGGGGACAGACAGGGAAGTATAACTTCTCTTGCTTTTTTTCCCCACCCTGACCCCACTTAGCTGTAATTTTATTCAACCAGACAAACCCTTTAAAGGGGTTACACAACGCTGTAAAAAATTAATTGTCTATTTGAATTGGATGGATTAAAGAGGTTTTCTTACTACAAAGATTAGCTTTCAACTTGGAGGGACAAATAATTGAAGATTTTTCTAAAAATATTAGTCTATTGATTTTACTTTATTTAGGAAATTAGAGAGATTTTATTTTGTGCACAATGGTTTCTATGGTTACCTGACCATATCTCTGCTATCTGATCAGAAGAGAGAGAGCAGGGAGTGATGTCACCATGGACGCACGGAGGTCACTCCCTTACTCTGGAGCAAGCTAATTATTTCTAACAAGATCAGCTTCTGTCTACAAATAAGCAATTGTTTTCAGTCCTCACAGCACATGTATCTTTTGTTTGCTGAAGATTAGCTCTAGTATACTTGTTAGTGCAGGCATCCTCAAACTGCAGCCCTCCAGCTGTTGGGAAACTACAACTCCCATCATGCCCACTGTTATAGATTATATAAATGCATGATGGGAGTTGTAGTTTCCCAACAGCTGGAGGGCCACAGTTTGAGGATGCCTGTGTTAGTGTAACAGCTCAGCTAGTTACAGAGAAGGTGAATATGTAAGGCACTGCTATAGAACCACCCATAGCTTACGGAGACAATGAGTGTAAAACCGCGTGGTGTGAAAACCCCTTTAATAGACAAAGGACAGCATGGAGGCGCAGTGGTTAGCACTGTTGTCTTGCAGTGCTGGGGTTCTGGATTAAAAACCAACCAAGGAAATTCTGCAAGGAGTTTGGATGTCCTCCATGTTTTTGTGTGGGTTTCCTCTGGGTACTTTGGTTTCTACCAACCTCTAAAAACATACTTATTGGCTAATCTGGAATTTAGATAGTCTCTGTATAGTGCTGTGGAATATAACAGCCCTATATAAATGAATACATTAAATAGAGCGTCTCAACAAATTTTGGAGTGTTTCTCTTTTTCTATGTGGCCTCTTCATAAATTCCTAGTTAATATTCCAGGAAACAGTTTATGATATTCATAAGATACAATTAGAATATACTGGCTTGTATCTATAATACTTTATTAGCTAACAAACACTTACAATAACCTAGATTACATTGCATAAGCATTTATAGGAACCCATTTTTGGAGGTGGTCTTTGTTGGACCTTTAAAGGAAACCTGTCAGGTGGTTAGTGTTGCCCTATCTGAAAGCAGGATGTGTTAGAGGAAGAGAAGCTGAGCTCTGTGACATATAGGGTTATATGATAGAGGAGAGAAGCTGAGCTCTGTGATATGTAGGGTTATATGATAAAGAAGGGAAGCTGAGCTCTGTGATATATAGGGTTATAAGATAGAGGAGAGAAGCTGAGCTCTGTGATAAGTAGGGTTATATGATAGAGAAGATAAGCTAAGCTCTGTGATATATGGGGTTATATGATAAAGGAGGGAAGCTGAGCTCAGTGATATATAGGGTTATATGATAGAAGAGGGGCGCTGAGCTCAGTGATATATAAGGTTATATAATAGAGGAGAGAAGCTGAGCTCTGATATATAGGGTTACATGATAGAGAAGAGGAGCTGAGCTCTGTGATATATAGGGTCATATGATAGAGAAGAGGAGCTGAGCTCTGTGATATATAGGGTTATATGATAGAGGAGAAAAGCTGAGCTCTGTGATATATAAGAGCAGGATGTGATAGAGGAGAGAAGCTGAGCTCTGTGATATATAAGAGTAGGATGTGATAGAGGGAGAGAAGCTGAGCTCTGTGATATATAGGGTTATATGATAGAGGAGAGAAGCTGTGCTCTGTGACATATAGGGTTATATGATAGAGGAGAGGAGCTGAGCTCTGTGATATATAGGGTTATATGATAGAGGAGAGAACCTGTGCTCTGTGATATATAGGGTTATATGATGGAGGAGAGGAGCTGAGCGCAGCTCGTTCAGCCTTATTGGAAGTTCCATAGACGAGAACAGAGACAGCCTGGCATGTGAAGCCATCTCCGTTCTTTGCTGCCCAAAGTAAGGTTAGCCTATAAAGCAGGTCTGCTCAACAACTGCTTTTTTAACATTTGTGGCATAACCATGGGATAAGAGTCGAGCAAGTAGCAGCCACCAGTCCATTCCAAATATCCTGTGAAGGTGGGGAATACCCCTTATCCCTACATGAACGTACCTTTTTTGGGCTTCATTAGAACGTGAGACACTAAATGGTCTCAAATTCAAACCTTCTTGAGAGTGTCTCCCAAATCCCTCATACTGTTAGCCTGGTTCACATATGCGTTGGGGGTTCCGAACCTCCGTTGCGTGTTACATCGGGAATGACGGAAAAAATAGCGCTATTTTTTCTGTCTCGGCATCAGACACCCGCTGCACCCGTTCAACCCTATTGATGGGTCTGTCGAGTTTCCTCCTTGATGTTCATTCCGAAATGGATCCCTTTCCGAACGGAACCTCCGACACAGATGTGAACCAAGCCTTAGAGTTGTAATTTAATGCATCCTCAAGGGAATATGCTATTGAAAAATAGGAGAGCTAAAGAAGATATCAAATAGTTGACTAATAATATGGCTTGGTTGTCAAATAGCTTGATTTAACTCAATACAATTATGACCTGCTGTGGCATGTATTGGCTAAGTGTTCTCCGATGTAATACTGTAGCCTCAAGCATAACAATTTAGAACCACTTACATTCGTCAGGAAAGGGCACTTACTGTAGCCGTGTTGTTACCGAGTTGCTAAAGAAATACGAAATCAATTTTCTGTGCTAAAAATAATCTTGGGCAATGTTCTAAGGTAAGCATTCAGAAAATGTGGTTACCCACATGTGTCATATTGACACCAGGTGCAGTAGTGTATGTCTATGTAAAAATGCTATTAATACAATTTTTTTTTTCCCCCCAGAAACAGCACCACTGTTGTCCATGGGCTGTGTGTGGTTTTGCAGCTTAGCTCCATTCACTTGAATTGCAATGCGCGATGCTACAAGACACAGCGCATGGACAAGAGTAGCACATTTGTCGAGGCTTATACAACCCTTTTACCTGTTTAAACTAAAAATATCGGGTATAATTTCCTCTTTTGTGTGTCAATAAATGATACAGAACCAGCAGTAAATAATATCCTTAGTACAAGCTGCTCTGAAGACTGTATATTCAGACCAAACCATAAGAGGGTGCTTAGATGTTTCCAAGGGAATCTCCAAATGGGCTGATCGATAATGGGTTATCATCTTTACAGGGCTTAAGTGCAGCGTAATGGACTTTGGTTACAATAATGGAGAACAGCAATATATCCACTACTCATTCAGAAAAGGAGTCTTGGCAGAAATACTAAATATTCAATTTTCACCGGTTGATACTTTGTTAGTCCACATTAAGACAGTACAAGAAGAAATTGGACTGGTAAGGCCATATAGATTTGTAATCAGCTGGGTGACCTAACTTTTAAAGGGAATGTGTCATCAAAAATGACTTGCTGTTTAACTCACATTTTTATGTTCAACACCTTTAAGAATTTTTGGTTATATTGTTTTTTAATTTTCCATATCACTTTCAATATTTTTTAATACTTCTTAAGTCCTGCAGTTTTCACTTTGGCCACTAGGCCTTATAATAGTCTGACACTTCCTGTTCTGTTCTGTAGAGAAAGATTCTCAGTTGTCTGCTCATTATCAGCACAAAGAGGGTCAAACTGAAAGGAGACACCAGTGTGAATAGATAACACAGGATCCACCAGTCACAAGAGGAGATAGTCACAGTTCATCCTTTCACCTCCCTGTACAGTGACTTCTTCCCAGGTCACAGAGCATGACTAGAAAACTCTCCTATAGAAGTGAATGGGACTGAATGAGTCTTAAGTCTCCTATGTGCATGAAGCTACTGTAAAGCATCTCTCTGACTGCTGCTAAAGCAGTGCAAACAAGGCCTAGTGACCAAAGTAAAAACTGCAAGACTTAAGAATTATTTAAAAAATATTAAAAGTGATATGAAAAAAAAAAAAAAAAACTAATTTAAAAAAAATATTTAACATAAAAATGGGACTTAAACAATGACTCTGTGACCACCCAACCTTTTAAAATCTATAATGGCACTCGCCAGGGATGCCCCCTCTCCCCCTTACTCTTCATACTCTGTATGGAACCCCTAGCCTCCAGAATCCGTTCCCACCCGTCCATCTCAGGCATCCAGGTCAGGGACAGGGAATTCAAAGTCTCCCTTTTCGCAGATGATGTCCTTTTGACACTCACTAACCTCACCCCCTCACTCTCTAGCTTGCACACTCTCTTGGCCGAATTTGGTAGGGTGTCGGGCTTTAAGGTAAATGCCTCCAAGACAGAAGCCCTCCCACTAAATATCTCGCCTACAACATTGATAAGTCTACAGACTAGGTATAAGTATAACTGGAAATCTTCCTCACTAAAATACCTGGGAATCAACTTAACGAAGGACTACAAGTCCCTCTATCGGACGAATTTTCCTCCCCTCTTTCAAGAAATTCGCATATTACTGTCCAAGTGGCACAACATGACACTGTCCCTGATTGGGCGCATAAATACGGTCAAAATGTCTATCTTGCCTAAATTGTTATCTCTTTGAAATCCCTCCCCGTCCCAATCCCCCTTAGTGTTCTGAAGACTCTGCAATCGGCAATATTTAAATTCATATGGGCCCATGGTCGGCACAGAATCGTTAAAGACGTGCTGATGGCAGGCAGAAGTAGGGGTGGACTAGCAGCTCCTAATATCCTGAAGTACTACTGGGCAACACCCGGGTTTACGCGTGGTCATTCCGGCTAAATGGATGGAAATTGAGAAGTTGTGGTTGGCTCCGTTCCACCCCAACATGTTTCTCTGGCATACCAAGGAACTTCCGAGAACGGGGCCCCTTCCTGGCCCAATAGAGTTCACTAAGTCCATCTGGAAACGCTGTCAGGCTAGATTCCCCTGGCCTCGAGGGCATCCCCAATGTCCTCATTTCTCTACACCCCTCTCCTGCCTGCTAGCACCACAAGCGCCTTTGTAGCTCCATGGCAGCAACAAGTTTGTTCGGTTTGCAGACGTAGCGCATTTCCGCACCAGGGAACTAATCCCTTTTGTGGAATTAGCAGATACCTTTAGTCTCCCCGCTAGGGCGCAGTTTTCGTACCTTCAAATTAAACACCTAATGCAAGTGCTGACGGGCGGTTCCACACTATCGATCCCCACTCCGTTTGAAAGGCTATGCAGATTTTTTGCATCTGTCCAAAGGGCCCCTTTTTCACAGATTTTTTTTTTTTTTCACTATTTTGAATGATCCCCCCCCGGGCCCGGGGAAACCCCACTCCCTTTTAAACCCAAATGGGAAAGGGTTTTTTGGGCGCAAACTTCCATTTCAATGGGTGGAGGTTAACCCGGCATAGGGCAGCTACTTCCTCCGGGCCCGCATTAAACCCACAAGGAAAAAACCCGTATAAACTCCAATGCACTGGGACCACACTCCCGGGTTTTCTAACATTTGGTTTTTTAAACCGGGAATCTCCGGTGCGTGCTTGGGGGGGGGGTGTGGTGCTGTTTCCCGGGGGGGCGTGTTTTACATATTTTTTGGGGTTGCCCCAAGTACAAAATCTTCTTTGGGGACGGTTAGCGGGGTCCTAGGGGGTTATTTGGCTGCAGAGTCTGATTTACCCTTTAACGAATTTCCCGTTTTTTCCGCCCCCCGGGTTTTTTGAAACCCGAGGCCAACTGCTCCTTTCTTTTCCCACGTGCCCAAAAGCCTGGGTTTTTCGGGCCCTTTTGGAAGCAACTCCCCCCCCCCTCCTCACGACAAAAAGTTAGGGCTTTCGAAGGCCACGGGTTGAAAACTTTCCTCCCCTTTTTCGCAACACGTTTGAAATCTAAAGTTTAAAATTTTGGGGAAACCCTGGGCTCCTACTGGGCTCAGTTTAAAAAATCTAGACCAAAAAATGTTTTAGTTAGGGACCCCCATCTCCATCCCTTTTTTTCCCCCCCCCCCCGGTTTCCTTGTCTCTCCCACCCAGTGTCATGCCCCCTCGTTCGTTTATCGTCTTTTTGGGTTTCCCTTTTTTTTGGTTTTGCATGGTAAAGGGGCCAATGTTTAAATTTTACGTTTTGCAAAAGTGTTTTTTAATTTTTTATTTGTGATTTTTTGAGTGCCCTTTTTATTAGTTTCCCCTAGCCCCCAAGGGGATAACACCTCCTGGGATATTGTGTTAGGGCTAGGGTGGGTTTTTAGGACTTGCTGCAGCAAGTTCCCCCTTTTAGAAAATTTTCTCCCCTATTTAACAAGATCATTTGGGCCCTTTCACTATAGCTGCTCTTTAAATTTTTTAATTTTTTAAAAACAATTGTTTAAAACCTTTTAATTAAAAATACAGTTTTTTTTTAAAAAAAAAAAAACCCAAAGACTCATTTTTGGGGGCACTTTTCCCTTTGAAGTCTGGGATTTCGACATAAGTAAACCCCTTATGAACATCTTTTGGTTCCTTTTTATGTGGTAAAAACCCTTTTTTGTGGCTTAATTTAATGTTTAAAATACTTTTTTTTTTTTTGGGGCAATAAGGGGCGGGGTTTTGTCCACGGGTTTGGGGATTTTAAAACCCCCCCCCTTCTTTTACTGTTTTGATTTTTGCCCCCAAAAACCCCGGGTGGAAGAAACTTTTTCAAATTTTTGGTTTTTCCACGGTGTAAAAACCCCCGGGAGAGAAAAACCCGTGTGACAGAAAAAAAGTGAAAGGGAAAAACTTTCCCAAATGAGCGTTTGCCCCCCAGTAGAAAAAGACACTTAGGGCTCATGTTGGAAAAATGTCCGGCTAAAAACTTTTTTTTGATGCCCCTAGAAGGCCCCAAACACGCTCCCCCTTTTTTTTTATATAGTGCTCGAAACCATGAAAACGGGCCGCTCTGATTTTGGGTTTCCCCTTTGGGCGACAGACATTTTTAGACCTAGACAGTTTTCCCAAAAGTCCCCCCAGTGTTTGCCCTTTTTTTTTTCCCAAAACCCCCCCTTGAAGGGGTTTTCACCATAGGTTGGGAACCTTTTAAAAGGGGGTACGGGGGAGACTGGGCCCCCCCCCACTTTTTTTCTGGGGGAGTCCCGGGGGGGGGGGCCCCCCCACTTTTTAAAACCACTTCAATAAAAAAAAACCATTTGAAAGCAGGAGATTTTGGGAATGGGGAGAGCAAAACCAAAAAGGGGGAAGAAATTTTTTCCCTTTGGGCCCCCGTATTTCTGTGCACCTTGGGGGGGACAATATTAGCAGCCTTAAGTGTCAGTGCTGATGGACGGCGCTGATTTTGGGAAGCAGGAGTCCGGGGAGGGGCTGCCCTTTACCAAACAGAACGCTGGGTCAAAGTCCAGCACACTTTTTATCTTTGGGGTGTAAACTTTCCCTCCCATCGGGCACCACTTTGGGGATGCCACCCCCCATCAAGACTAAAAAGAAAATCTTGCCGGGAAAGCCAACTGGGACCAGACACAGGAGAAAACATAAGAGGGGCAAGGGTGCTAGGCGATGTGGGTTTGGAAATAGGGGGTGTACTGTATATTTAGACGTGTATATACTGACAGCCATGTGTCTAGCCATTCACTTTTTCCTGCAAATTACCACCGGGGGAAAAAGAAAGTGAAAAAGGGGGCCCAAACCCCGCTGCATTTTAAAAAAAGTGGACGGCCCCTGCCTACTTTTAAAACACCCGGGAAAAAAAAAACCCCAAAAAAAACCCCCCATTAAAA
>JAODAL010004130.1:0-161391 GCA_025379985.1 Phyllomedusa bahiana
CCCCCCTTCCATTGGTCATGGCCCCCCCTTTTGGTAGCCGGGGCCCCTTCCCTTTTGTCGGGGCCCCCCTTTTGGGTACCAGAGCCCCCTTCCATTAGTGGGGCCCCCCTTTAGGTACCCAGGTCCCCTTCATTATCAGGGCCCCCCTTTAGGTAGCCGGGGCCCCCCTTCCATTAGTAGAGCCCCCCTTTGGGTACCCGGGCCCCCTTCCATTACCAGGCCCCCCTTCCATTATCAGGGCCCCCCTTTAGGTACCGGGCCCCCCTTCTATTAGCCGGGGGCCCCCTTTAGGAGAGGGCCCCCTTCCCATTAGCCGGGGCCCCCCCTTTTGGGTAGAGGGCCCCCTTCCATTAGCCGGGCCCCCCTTTTAGGTAGCCAGGGCCCCTTCCATTACCGGGGGCCCCCCTTTTGGGTAGCCAGGGTCCCCTTCCATTGGTCGGGCCCCCTTTAGGTGACGGGCCCCCTTTTTTTGCCGGGCCCCCCCCTTTTAGGTACCCGGGGCCCCCTTCCTTTAGCCAGAGCCCCCCTTTAGGTACCCCAGGGCCCCCTTCCCATTAGCCAGGGCCCCCTTCCATTAGTAGGGCCCGCCTTTAGGTACCCAGGGCCCCTTCCCTTTAGCCAGGGCCCCCCTTTAGGTACCCGGGGCCCCCCTTCCCATTAGCCGGGCCCCCCCTTTTGGGTAGCCAGGGCCCCTTTCCATTACCCGGGGCCCCCGCTTTTAGGTAGTGGGGCCCCCCTTCCTTACCCCGGGGGCCCTTTTTGGTAGTTAAAAAAACAAAACTACAAACAGCCCCATTTCTCGCCCCTGCCCCGGGCTCCCACCCGCTCCGATCTCCCCCACCGGCTCCTGCCGCCCCCTGCATAGGGGCGCGGTGATGTGATGTCACCGCCCCGCCTACGTCACAGTAGGGGCCGCGCCCGCAGGGTGGGCCTAGCGCGTTCAGCCCGCCAGGGGATCCGGACGCGCGCTGTGGCTCGTGCTCTGCTGACAAACCCCACAGCCCCCGGGGGGGGCGGGGGGCATTGTCCCCCAACCCCGGGGGGTTTGGGAGCGGGCCGGGGTTCAGTGACCGCAGCGGGCCGGGCCCCCGGGGGGCGAAGGCCCGTCCAAGCCTCACAGAATCTTCTCCCAAAAGTTTGGGATCCAAGATGTTTTTTGGGAAATGAGATGAGCCTATGCTTTTGTTCAACCTGGTTTTTTCTTGGAAAATTGCCCTGCAGCAATATTTGCACGTCTCTTTTTTATGGGGGAATCAGAACACTGACCTAACTGAGGTGGGAGGCCTGCATTTTTTGGATGTTGTTGTGGGGTTTGTGACCTCTTGGATAATTAGTTGCTGTGCTCTTGGGGGTAATTTTGAACAGCCGGTCACTCCTGGGAAGATTCACCACAGTTCCATGTTTTCTCCATTTGCGGATGATGGATCTCACTGCGGTTCTCTTGAGTCCCAAAGCTTTAGAGATGACTTTTTAACCTTTACCAGACTGATAGATTTCAATTACTCTGTTTTTCATTTGTTCCTAAATTTCTTTGGCCCTCCCCATGATGTCTAGGGGTTGTCTCACTACATCGATTCATCTTACCTCAGTCCTGTTTTCTTGGTTTCACTTTGAATTCAGGGGCGTGTTTACTGGCTTCTACTAGGCTGCAGTAGAAGTCTGTAGTTATAGCAACCAGTGCTAGCAGCCTATCATGAGAGATTGAACAGGTCTGTAGCTATAGTGACCTGAGGAGCTGATGCAGCTAAAAAAGAGCGATATCTCGAATAGGTGGGGACATGTTAATGGACACATATTGCAAAGTGACTTGGTTTTGCAAGATCTTTAACACAAAAAGCAATCCTTACAGGGAGACAACCCCTTTAAGTGCTTCCCTCCTTAAGAACAGATGTGGCAGTGATCAGGCCTGGGTGAGGCTAGGAAAATTGAACTCAACTTCCCAAAGATGTGAGAAAACATAGGTAATTTATGTTGCAAGGGAGGGGTTGGTTAATTACTTTTTCACACAGAGCCCTGTAGGTTGTAATGACCTTTTCCCTTAATAATAAAGACCTTAATTTAAAAACTGCATTTTGTGTTTTTTTGTGATTTTTTTTTTTGTATTTAAATTTATTTGTTGATCTGAAACATTTATGTGTGACAAACAATCAAAAAGATTAAGAAATTGGGAAGGGGGAAAATACTTTTTCACACCACAGTATCTGGAACAGAAGAAAATTGTGTTACCTACCATAAATAATGCTAAAATATGGAGGTTTTATATTATATGACCCTATGACATTTGTAAATAAGCTACAAGCATACCTATTTTTTAAGTGCTGTGGATCATCAGTTCTCTGTTGTTCTTTTCCACTACTACGCTTATAGGTGTGCGTGACCATTCTACTACCTAAAACATCTGGGGCCCGGGCCCTCTGTGTTACGTTTTGCTCTGTAGGGCTGGGTTCACACAGCATTTTTTTGTGCCACATCGTGAACTGCAGCATGTATTTTTACTGAGAAAAAAATGTAGGTTTCTGTCACAAATTTTACATATATTCCACAAAAATACTGTTCATCACCTCAGCAGTACACTGCATAATGAAAATCAGTGCTGACAGATGAGACTTTTGAAAAAGCAAATTTATGTATGATAATGTGATACCCTATAATTAACATCATATACCAAATAATATACCTATACATGGAGCAAAGGTACCATACGTATTATTGTTAATAAAAAAAAGTCCTACAATACCAATTGCCCCAATAACAACTGTAACTGCTTAAAAGGGTGGTCTCACTACATGTAGGGAACGTCAAATGAAGACTTTTTTCAAATATATTGCTTTGTTTATTTTGTTGTTGTTGAGGAGATAAGAGAGATTTTATCTGCTCTGAGTGAACACGGATTTCACTAGGTTACCAACCCACTCACAGTTTCTGTTCCTTTGGATTGTTCACAAGTGTCCATTTTTGGCTGGGTTTATGCGTTGTGTTTGATGTGTGTTTTGCTGCAGTATATGTAAGACAAAAACAGGAATGCGTCCAAAACCCAGAAGTGGTACAAACCTTTCACTATACTTTTCTCTCTGTTGGTTTTACTCATGGTTTTGTGTCACAGCGCACGTTTCTGCCATAGAGGAGCCAAGCGCTGCAGGGGTTAATCCCTCTAGTCAGTCGACACACCCAGGGAGAAGCCTGACTGCTGGACATAAGATTGACAGCTCGGATCCAAGTCAGGTCAGAGGGTGTGTCGCACAGGCCAATAGAGCAGATCGGGGGCTGCACCAATAAGCTGCGGGGGCGGTGTCTGGGTGCGTCTATTGGCCTGTGCAACTGTCCAGTTGGGGTCTGCCTCCTAGGGCAGCACGCCAAGTAGGTAGGGACAGTGGGCTGGGTGGCAGTCAGGGCCCACTGCACCTCCTCTGACGTGACATTTTGGCTTACAAATACAGACGCATAATAACTGTCACAAACAGTGTGAACCTAGCCTTATAGTGGCTCCTCTACTGCCTGCTTTATCACATATACAGTCCAGACCTCCTACTAATGGTCTATATCCTGAAAGTTTCTTGTAAAGGGATTTCCAACTCTGCTGTGAAAATACAATGATGCAGATGTAGAAATCACTGCTGCACAAGTTTCTACCGGAGGTATAGAACAAAGGATTTCCAAATGTATACTTTCTCTGTATACCTCCGTCCAGGGCCGGGATGACAGGACATCAGTACTCCTGATGTGTTGGGTACTGGCGTAATAGCGGAAGAGGATTAGGAACAGCCTTGGCTGACACCAAGTCCCAGCAACAGTAATGGAGAGGTGCAGAGGCGTAACTTCAAGCTCTTGGGCCCTGGTGCAAAAAGTGAAATGGGGGCCCCCAGCTACCATGTGCCATTTACAATACTGGTATCTTCTTATGCGGCAGAAGGGCTTTTGGGCCCCCTCAGGCTGCAGGGCCCGGTAGCGACTGCTACCTCTGCACCCCCTGTAGCTACGCCCCTGGAGGAGTACAAGGCCGGTGCTAAAGCAGTACTCCTGGCACTGCCGTATGGGGCCCAGACAAAAATTTTAAACAATGAGGGGCCCACTGCCATTGGCAGCTACTGCCCCCATTTTTCACAGGTCGTGTGGAAAGAATTGGCCGTTGGCCTGCTCATTCTGCCACACCTGTCGTCTCAACTCTATGCGCATCATAGTGACAGGTATACAATGGAAAACTATGGAGGAGCAGGGGAGACAACTGCTACAACCTCCTGAGGGGGCCCTATATACATTCATATATACTGGGGGGCCTATAAATCTACCTACCTGCTAGGGGGCCCTATAAACCTATCTACTGGTGAGTCTTTATACTTACCTGCCCACTGAGAGGGCCCTATATACCTCCCTAATAAGGGTACCTACCTACCTATCTACTTGCCTATTTAGTGGGGGGGGGTTTATCTACCTAAGGGGGAATTACATATATATCTAGTGGAGGGCTTACCTACGTATTAGGAAATGACTGCCTACTTACTGCCTAAATAGTTTTAAGGGTCTGACCAATGTCAAAGGAGCATCTACCTACCTGCTTGCCTAATTTGGGAGGGGCTGCCTACTATATGGGGTAAGTACCTACCTACTATATAACTATTTACCTACTGATGGTACAAATGAGAGCTCTGCAATTCTCTGAGGGCACTTTTAATATTAGGAAATACAATTACTATGTGGGGCACCGAGGGGGTCATTATTACCATTTGGGGCACTATGGATGGGGAGTTTGTATAGAGAGGGGGCACAGGTCGGAAGATAATAGAGAAGTGAGGAGTCTCAATTGTTTGTGTTGTAAATTCTGCACAGACAATTCATGGCTGGAAGTAGTCTTCTACATGGCGGTCTGGACCACATGTAGAAGAAAAGGAAAAGAGAACGACTCATCAGAGAAGATGTCATCTGTGAGTCACTGGTTACCGTTACGATTACCGCAATGTAATAGCTTATATGTGCATAGAGAGTCTGAGTGCAACTACTATCTACCACTATGGTCACTGTATGGTGGAAATAGTGGTTTTAATGTAACAGATTATACTCGGTTACAGTATGATGGTATTATTCAGTCACTTTATGGTGCTGATATGGGATTGTGATATGATAACATGATACAGTCCTTGTATATTATAGTTATTGATGATATTGGTCTTGGTATACTAGTTTGGTGAGTAACAATATGATGGTATTAGTCACTATACAGTAGTGATATGTGGCAGTACCATTTAGTCTTTGTATATTGTTGTTGGCAATGTTGGTCTTGATATACTAGTTTGGTCAGTAACATTATAGTGGTATTAGTCACTATATAGTAAAGATCGTAGTAATAATATGGCTTTATTTTTTGGCACTTGTATACGGGTTGACTCACAGAATAAAGATAACATTAAACTGTTCAGTGTAAACGCCATCAGAAAACTAAACCACAAAACAATGACATAAGTATTTTTTCCCCTGTTTGATATACAAATTGGAGTGGGATAGGGACCAGAAGCTTTAGGTGTATGGAGCCCTGAAATGTCTGATGGCACGGTGTTTGTCAGTCATCTCCATTACTGACACTAGGTAACAACGGTAGAAAAAAAATCAGACACAACTGAAAAAATAACTTTATGTAAATTAATAGTCCTACACACCAGCCCTCGTTGGCCAATTTGATGTAGTCCAACAAATACAACACAGTCCGAATGAGGGAATCTGTTGTAAAATAGAAACACTACAAAAAACATGACACTACTAAACTCCATTCCCTGCACCCCCTAAAGGTCATGGTTGCAACTAAACTTCTGAGGTTGCAGGGGACCATTGCGTTATGCATTATATAGTGCCAACACAAATTACAACCCCCAACTATTATCCTATTAACCCCTCCCCCCTCCACCTATCAACCCATGCCACATTTATACAGCAGTGGGTAATGGGTAGGCAGATGCTGGAAAAGGGAGGATTCTAAGATATTTGTGTTGTAAATTCTGCAGAAATAAGTTGAGACCGTGAGAAGTCAACATGGTGGTCTGGACCAGATGAGGAAGAAAAAGGAAAGTGAACAAGTCCAGTTAGAAAAGACACCACTGTGAGTCACTGGATGTAACTGCATTGTAATCACTATGCAGAGCGGCTGTGTAGAACTGGTATCTACCCCTATACAGTGGGAATATGAGTAGTAGTAAAATGGTTTATATTTGGGAACAGTATCGCAGTATTATTCAGTCGCTATATGGTGGTGACGTGTTAATGGTGTGGTGGTATTATTCAGTCACTATGTGGTGGTGATATGTGGTCATGGTATGTTGGTATTATCCAGTCATTATATGGTGGTGATATGTGGTCATGGTGTTGTGGTATTATATAGTCACTATGTGGTGGTGATATATGGTCATGGTGTGGAGGTATTATTCAGTAACTATGTGGTGGTGATATGTAGTACTGATGTTGCAATATTATTCAGTGAATGTGGCAGTGATATGTGGTCATGATGTGGCAGTATTGTTTGGACTTTGTATAGCGATATTGTTGAGAATATTAGTCTTGTTATACTGGTTTGTACGGTAACATTATGAGGAAATTATAATTGTGGTAAACCTCGATGCTTGGTGTCCAAAAACAATCAGAAAACTGATAGTTTTGTAGGTGATCAACACCCTCGATATTATAAAATAAAACAACACATAACTTGTAATAGTGAATAGGTGATATATTACATTGAGTGTAAGGAGTGCAATCAGAAATAAATAGGGTGTACAACAAGAACACTTAGATGACGCATTACCAAACACATTTGTGATGCATTACGGGGAGAAATGGTGAATGTATCAGGAGCGTCAAAGCATTTCCATCATCACGGAGGTGATTTAACACACTTCAGTTTCTGGTCATAAAGGGGGGTGACAAGAAAGCAATATGGCATACAAAAATAGGCATTTTGGATATTGGATTTACAAACTGTGTTTTGTTTTGTTTTTGTTTTTTTAATAAACAATTTTATTGACAACCATATTAAAGCAGACAAGGTAATGATACTGGATACAATATCAGGTTGCGTTATACAAAACTACAGTGCAAACAAAACACCCTCCCAAACCATCCGCCCTCCCACCCACCCTCCAATTTGCTACAGTCATCTCCTGAGTCATTGACAAAATCAAAGAATAATTTCACATTAGATAAATGATTTTCACCACAGTCAATTCTCCGGCCGCCTCAATGCAAATTTCAGAACATGAAACCCGGACACCTCATTCAGCTGTTACTCCACTCCGAGAGGACCTAGGTCATCAGCTAATACGCCATACATATACCTTATATTGTTTTTAGTACCACATAGGTGTGCACAGGATAATGTGAGGGTAACACCTGATCCATACACAGGAGTTTGTTCGGTTAATTAATTAATCATGTGATGATGAATAGACATTTGGATTGATGCACTATGAGCAACATGCAGGGGCGTAACTACCGGGGTAGCAGACATAGCAGCTGCCACGGGCCCTGCGACCTTAAGGGGTCCAGACCCCGTGACAGCTGCTACCACCTCTGCTACCCCGGCAGTTCTGCTCCTGGGCCGCTGGCAATGAACGTAACAGTTCACTGCTGGCGGGGCGGAACTGCGGGGCTCGCTGCCCCATGCCTCTGAAAGCTTGGACCCTGTGTCTTGAGCATCAGAGGCATGAGTGAGACTGCTTGATACTAGCAGAGCAGAGCGCCTTAGGCCTTAAGCTTTCCAGGCGCTGGCCCTCAGTGCTGATGTGGGCGGCGCGATGACGACAAATCATCGCGCCAAACACAGAAGCTGGCTGGCCGCACATCGCATTGTGGGAGCATGGAGAGAGGTAAATAAGGGATTTCCTTTTTTTTTTTTTAAACACTTATGGCCCCTATCACCCTGCCTGTCTATCTATTTATATATATGACCACTATATGCCCCCTATAACCCTGCCTGCATGCCTACCTATATGCCCCCTATAGCCCTGCCTGCCAGGGGCGTAACTAGAGGACCATGTGCCCCATAGCAAACTTTTGGATGACCCCCCGCCCCCACCTCCCCGACCACGAACATGTACCGGGACCTCTTAAGTCATGCAGTTGGAGTGAATACATCACCATAGATATCATCATCATACTGCTACCAAACAATTCCACTATACCAAGACCAACGTTACCAATAGAGCTACTACATAAGGATCTGATTAAACTGCCAGAACACGATCACAAATTACCATCAAATAGTGACTGAATAATACCTCTATAGTATTACTGAATAAAGATCAATATTACCGCCATATAGTGGTATATACCAGTGTACACTGGTGCCCTACAGACTGTATGCTACCTCCATACAGTGACCATATAGTGGTGGACACGTGTACACAGGCTCTGCAGATATATATGTGATTACAGTGCAGTTACATCTTGTGACTCACAGATGACATTTCTATGACAAGCCGTTGACTTTCCCTGTTGTTCTGCATCCGATTCAGAGCGCCATGACGACTTCTCCCGGCCACCACTTGTCCCTGCAGATTTGGACACAAATATCTTAGAATATCTTTTCCATCACCTCACTCCCTGCCCACCACTTCTGTACAACATCCCAGGGGAGGGAGATTGGGTACAGGCCAAAGGTTAGAAGCCCAGTCTCCTAGAGGGGAGGGGAGGAACAGTGGATACACACCCTGGAGAATGTGTTACAACTATGGCCTGTATCCCTCCGAATCATATTACCGGGACCCACATTAGATAGGGTGTTAAGCCCTAGGTAGGTGGGTTAGTAGGCTCCAGGTAGCTAGGTCCTAGGTAGGTAGGCAGTAGTTAGGCAGGTCTCAATTAAGTAGGTAGGCTACAGGTAGGTAGGTAGATTATCCCTAGGTAGGCAGTAGTTAGGCCCCAATTAGGTAGGCAGCCCCCAGGTAGGTAGTTAGGCTGTAGGTAGGCCCTAGGTAGCTAACTAGGCAGGTAAACTGTAGGAGGGCCCCAGGTAGGTAGGAAGTACATAGATCTCAGGTAGGTAGGCAGCCCCTGTGTAGCTAAGTAGGCTGTTGTTAGGCCCCAGGTAGCTAGGTCGGTAGGTAAATAGGCTATAGAGGACCCCAAATAGGCGGGCTTTAGGTAGTCTATAGGGTCCATTTAGGTAGGCAGGCAGAGTTATAGGTAGCTATAGGTGTCATATAGGTAGGCAGGCTGGGTTTAGGTAGTTATAGGGGCCAATATACATAGGGAGGGTTTTAGGTAGTTTTAGGGGCCCATATAGGTAGGCAGGGCTGTTAAAATAAGAAATAGCTTACTTACCTCTTTCCACGCTCCCGCGATGCGACGTGCTCCAGTCTCTGTGCTTGGTGTGGGCGGCGTGATGTGATGTCATCATGCCGTCCACATCAGCACTGTGGGCCGGCGCCTGGTAGGGTTAATGCCTAAGGTTTTAGGCCTATCAGGGAGATTAGTAGAGTGGAGTGCCGGCGGCGCTCTGCTCTGCTAACAGCAGCAATCGTGCCTTTGAAAGCTCGGGACAGAGGGCCCGGGTGTTCAGAGGCAGGATGCGCCGAGCCCCGGAGCTCCACCCTGCCAGCATTAAACTGTTATGTTCATTGCTGACGGGCGCAGGAGCAGCACTACCAGCATAGCAAACGTGGTAGCAGCTGCCATGGGCCTGGGCCCTTTAAGGGCAAGGGCCCCATTGCAGCTGCTATGTCTGCTACCCCGGTAGTTATGCACCTGCTGCCTGCTTATCTATATATCTTGCCCTTATATGCCCCCTGCCTGCCTGCATATGTGGGGCCCTTATACCCTACCTAAACCCTGCCTGCCTACCTATTTGGCACCTATACCCTACCAAAACCCTGCCTGCCTATATGGCCCCTAAAACCCACCTAAACCCTGCCTGTCTGCCTACCTGTATGACTCCTATACCATACCTAAACCCTACCTGTCTACCTGTATGGCTGCTATACCCTACCTAAAGCCTGCCTGCCTATTTGGAGCCCCCATAGCCTATTTACCTACCTATGTGGGCCCCACCTATAGCCTATCTACCTAGCTACCTGGGGACCACCTACAGCCTACTTGTGGCCCACCTACTGCCTACTTAGCTACCTGAGGCCTAACTACAGCCTACCTACCTATATGGGAGCTGCCTACCTAGGACCAATCTACCCACCTACCTGGGGCTTAACTACTGCCTACCTAGGACCAATCTACCCACTGACCTGGGGCCTAACTACTGCCTACCTACCTACCTGGAGCCTACCAACATACCTATCTGGGGCCTATCAACCTATCTAATGGGGGTCTACCTGGTAACATGATTCTGAGGGGTACAGGCCATAGCTGTAACACAATCTCCAGGATGTGAATCCTCTGTTCCTCCCCTCTAGGAGACTGGGACTCTAATCTATGACCTGTACCCGCTCTGCCACCCCTGGGAAGTTTGTACAGAGGTGGGGGGGCAGGGAGTGAGGTGCAGGAAAAATGAAGATTCTAAGATATCTGTGTCCAAATCTGCAAGGACGAGTGGTGGCAGGGAGAAGTCATCATGAAGGTCTGGACAAGATGGAGAAGAAAAGGGAAAGTCAGTGATTCGTCAGAGAAACGTCACAAGATGTAACTGCACTGTACTTACTTATATATCTGCAGAGTCTGTGTACACTGGTAACTACTACTATATGGTCACTATATGGCGGTACTATTGGTCTTTGTGGACTGATCAGTAATAGTGTAGGGGTATTATTCAGTCACTATGTGGTGGTAATTTGTGGTCGTGTTCTGGCAGTATAATCAGGTCCATATGTAGTAGCGTAATTGGTAATGTTGGTCTGGGTATAGTGGGATGTGTTTGGTAGCGGTATGATGGTGATATGTATGGTGAGGTAATCGCTCCTTGTATTATCTAGTAACTGCATGACTTAAGAGGTCCTGGTAAATGTTTGTGGTGGTGGTGGGTTAGGGGGGGGGGGGGGGGCGAGAGGGGCGGAGAGGGGTATAAAATTTGGAGCAATTATGATTTTTTCCCCGACCCAACTAGCTGGGAAGGGCGCAGGCAGCGTGCGTCAGGTTAGGGCCAGGCATTAGCCATACTTTCCTTAGGGCACTAAAATACCTTGGCCTGGCCCTGCCTCCTTCAGATGTCACTGTATTAGCATACAGTATTACCTGTTTCCCATTGGTTCCAATTATTACTTCTCACTATATGTTTTTTTAGTGGATGCCTCTGCACAGAATAAAATAAAATCTGCTGCACAAGCCATAAAAAAGACACACTAACATATACTAGCCCAGTGGAAGCAGAAAGGACACTCTTTTGGCCTTCATCAGATAAATACATATGGATATGTCTGACATATGAGCTGGTGACTTCTTGGCCTATAGGGCAAACGTACTGCAAATGCAGTGTGAAAGTAGAATAGCATATAAGTTACATGTAACAAAGAACGGAGCATTGCAAATATGTGTCTGTCTCTGACAATACAGTATCGTCACCCATACATGAGGAGCGTAAATACCTAAGTCTCTCTACATAAAACAGGGAGAAACTGCCATAGCTGCAGTCACCTGTCATGGTACATAATTTTCTCTGTACTAGAGAGGACATTGGGCACTGTGGCATCCATCTCCTCTAAATTGTTTAGTTCTGAGTAATCTTCCTTCATTCACATATTATGAGTCACTTCCACAAAGTGAAAGCTTGAAACTAGGAACAGCAAAGTAAAAGATTTATTTGCTTCCACTCATAAAATTCCTCATGTTGCTTATTAAAATGAGAATAATTTCCAGCACTTATAAACATTGTTTGGCAGATTAATTTACAGTAAATTCCTTTAGTTTTGCATCTGATAACCCAGAAAGTCTGATAATCTAGTACTGCTGTATAATCTGGAATCTGACAAACCTCGAAAAGGAGTGAGCGGAGAGAAACAATCAGGAGAATCTAATGTTTTATTCTGAGTTTTCCTCCTGGGGATTATCTAGCATTACAAATGAGCATAGGTGTAACTTTAGGGGGGTACGGAGGGGACTGGTCCCCCCCACTTTTTTCTGGGTGGCGGATAGTCCCCCCACTTTTTAGCCACTTCAATAAAAAATAATCCATATGAAGGCATGAAAATATGGTAAGTGGGGAGAGCAAAGCACAGAGGAGTAATAAGTTAACCCTTTGCCTCCTATATTTCTGTGCATCTTGGGGGGACAGAGGAGGTAGCAGCCTCTAGTGTCAGTGCAGAGTGAGAGCAGCGCTGATTGGTAGAACAGGAGTCAGCATAGGCTGCTTCACCAATCAGAACGCTGCTCACAGTCCAGCACACTCTGTATCTGGGGCTGTATCTTTCCCTCCCATTGTATACCACTTCCCCTATGCTTAGCCCTCATCAGAAGAAGGGAAGCTCCTGCCTAATGCCAACTGTACCAGACTACAGGAGACAGGTAAGGAGGGGACAAAAGGTGCTAGGCATTGTGTGTGCATGTGAGTAGGGTATGTACTGTATATGTGAGATGTGTATATACTTTACATCCATGTGTATAGCCATGTAATGTATTCCCTGCAATTACGCGCGGGGGAAAATGAAATTGAATGGAGCCGGCCCCGCATCATTTTAGAAGTGTGGACTTGCAAGAGCATAATTGTAAAACACCCGGCATGTAACAGAGCGCACAGTACACCCCACTATACGCCGTGTGAACATACCTTAAAGGGGTTTTGCCACGATATAATGTTGACGTGGGATCCTCCAAAATGGGTATTTAATCACTTTTCTAAATATGTGTCTGTGTTCAATATATATATATATATATATATATATATATATATATATATAATTTTATATATATATATATATATATATACACACACACACAATTTCTGGGGTACCTTGTCTAATGTAGTTAGACTCTAGGGTACAGTGTATAATGTAATAATCTCTGGGGTACAGTGTATAATGTAATAATCTCTGGGGTATGGTGTAAAATAATCTCTGTTGTACAGTGTATAATATAGTAATCTCTGGGGTACGGTGAATAATGCAGTAATATCAGGGGTACAGTGTGTAAACTGATTTCTGGGGTACATTGGGTAATGTAGTCATCTCTAGGGTACAGTGAGTAATGTAATATCTGGTGTATGGTGTGTAATGTAGTAATCTCTGGGACATGGTGTAATGTAATCTCTGGGGTACAATGTGTAATGTAATCTCTGGGATACAATGAGTAATGTAATCTCTGGGGTACAGTGAGTAATTAATTTCTGGGGTAGTGTGTGTAATGTAGTAATCTATGGGGTATGATGTATAATCTAATCTCTGGAGTACAGTGTGCAATATAGTAATCTCTGGGGTACAGTGAGTAATGTAATTTAATCTCTGGGGTACAATTTGTAATGTAATCTCTGGGGTACAGTGTAATGTAAGCTCTGGAGTACAGTGAGTAATGTAATTCATTTCCGGGGTTCAGTGTGTAATATAATACAATTTGGGGGTATAATGTGCAATTCATTTGGAAGGTGGAATTAGTAATGTAATTTATGTGGCTCCCATGTGTAATATAATTCATTTCTGGGGTGCAGTGAGTGATGTAATTTCTGGTGTATGCTAGGCAATAAAATACATTTTGGGGTATTGTATGTGACATAAGGGATTTCTAGGGAAACAGTGAGATTGGGTTCTTTTATTTTCCTCATTCTGTTGTGTGTATAACAAATTTAATGGAGTAGTGATGGGGGATGGGAGGGGTTAAGTGAAATTTGCTGCATTGCACAACATTTTTTATTTCCATCTAAAGGGGGAAATATTGTTGGTGGGCTGGTTCGGTTTCATTGCCAGAGATGCTTTTTAGTCTCAGTTCGGCTCTAAACTTCAGTAATTAGAGAACCACTCAGAACCTTACGGATTGCACCAAAAGTGTTTGCCATAAGGACTTTGCCTGGACCTTCTGGGGGAGCTCACAGCACTCCCTCAGACCTCCTAGCTGGGTTAGAGGGGACCGCTTCACTGCAGGGAGAGGAGGGGAAGTGAAAGGGGAGGCGAATGAAGGAGGGAGTGATAGGAAAATAGGGGATGAGAGGGAAAATTGGTCCCCCACTTTTTGAACCAAAGTTACGCCCCTGCAAATGAGTTCTGTATATCTCTATATTTCTTTGTCTCTGAGCAGGTGCATACCACCACAAATACCTGAAGCAGTAACTGTCATGTACACACCAGCATGTAACATGGGGCAACTTTAAAAGGATTCATTTATTTCCACTCAATCTCATTTGCACTTGGATAGCAAGTTGAGCATAAATTACACTCCAACACAGTCCAGACACCTCAAAATATATATACATTGCCACCACCTTCCCACAAGAAATCAATAATCAGTCGGAGTGGAATGACTCCCTCACCCACAAACACCGCTCACCGGCACTTGCAGGCTAATCAAATACTCTAATCAAACACTGCTCTCCAGCAGTCTCAGAGTTAAACACTGACATATACTGCTCTCCAGCAGTCCCAGGGTTAATCACTGTAACCAAGGCTATGGATTCTTAGAGCTTACAAGGGCCAAACTTATTAAAGTTTTAACGGATAAAAGGTACAGTGCTTACAGAATACAAAAATAAAGATAACATAAGATGACATACTGTATTTTTTGGACTATAAGACGTACCAGACTATAACACGCACCTAGGTTTTAGAGGGAGAAAATAGGAAGAAAAAATTTGAAGCAAGAAGTGTGGGCTGATGTGTAGTTTCTTTAGGGAAACGTGAATTTTTGATCACTTTTTATTCCAATTTTTTGGGGATATTAAATGCCCAAAAAAACACAATTTAGGCGTTTGGATTTTTTTTTCTTCTATAGTGTTCAGCGTACGGGATAAATGATGTTATATTTTTATAGATCGGACTTTTATGGATGTGGTGATGCCAAATATGTGTAACTTTTTAATTTTTTTTCATTTGTAAAATGACATAAGGAGAGTGATTTGAACTTTTAATATTTTTTTAAAACTTTTTTTTTTTTTTACTTCAATACTCAGTCCTCCTAGGGCACTTGACCACTAGGGGGAACACTTCCTTGTCCTATATAGAGCAGTACTATTGTACTGCTGTAAACAGGATTTTTCATTCATTACCCATTACACCCTGCCATAGGCAGGGTGTAATAAGTGTACATCACCTGCATGAGGCTCCAGCTGCCATGGCAATTGATCGCCCCCCTGCAATTACATTGCAGAGGGGTGACCGGACAGAGGAGCAGTGTGCAGCACCACTCCTCATTCAGCTGGCGGCAAAAGTGTTAAGAGCAGGCTCCCTCACTGCTGCTAGCGGCGGCCACCGCTGTCTGTAGCGAAGAGCCGCCGCAGTCTGTAGCGAGCGGCCAACGCCTTCCGCAAGCACCAAGCGGCCGCCCTCCGCAAGCACCGAGTGGCCGCCGGCCGCTGCCCACACGTTGCGCATGCGGCCTGGAGCGAGCGCTCGCCGAAATCATTAAGCATTTGCAGCTCAGTGTGTGCGGCCATTGAGCACACTTAACGCTCTTGGGCTGGCAGGAAACTTGAGTGCTATGATGCTGCAGAAAGCCATTGGCGGGGTTTAACCCTTTAAACCCCGACGGCGGCTTCCCACAGCATCACGGCACTCCAATCTCCTGCCAGCCTAGGAGTATATTCGGACTATAAGACGAATTTGGGGAAAAAAAGGGCATCGAAAAATACGGTATGTGTATGCAATACAGTTATAAAATAAAAAGGGAAAAATTTCAGAAATTACCTAATTTACAGTATAGATTATCTTCTCAATCCTAGAACAAAGAAGGAATTGGTCACATAATCTCAAAAAAATTGGGAATCTCGCAAGAGAACAGAGAGTGACTTTTGATCACTATATTTACTATTTTGCCATAGGCAAACTTAAACTCTATCAGTTCTCTATCTGTAAAACACTAAAACGTAACTTTTATTATGTATAACTCTTAACCTCTATGCACACTATTTAAAAACCTGATTTCTAACCTCATCATTTAACCCTTTTTGCTTCTGAGAGAGGGAATAACTCCCTTTCTATTATCAAGTCTGGTGGAGCACGGTGATCGGACCTCTAATCTCTGATGAAGCCAGGTTAGCTGGCGAAACATGTCGGGCAGGTCAGATATGACGTTTTAAATTGTGATTTCTCACCTCTGTCTACAAGTGTCACCTGCTGCAGGGGTGTCACCATGGGGCCTTATTTGTTCTGTGTCCATGAGATTAGGGACGACTGCCCAAGTAGTATGCTTGGGATCCTTTACTGGAGCTAGTACTTTGCTATAGATATAAGGCTCTCCTGTTAATAGGTGGTGCTCCACCAGACTTGATAATAGAAAAGGAGTTATTCCCTCTTTCAGAAGCAAAAAGGGTTAAATGATGAGGTTAGAAATCAGGTTTTTAAATAGTGTGCATAGAGGTTAAGAGTTATACATAATAAAAGTTACGTTTTAGTGTTTTACAGATAGAGAACTGATAGAGTTTAAGTTTGCCTATGGCAAAATAGTAAATATAGTAAAGAAGGAATTGGGGCACAGCTCTAATGATGGTTGAACCCAACGCTGCGAACCCGGTTTTCTATGGCAACCATATTTTTATACTATAACATTTCGATTCAGGTTTCAGAGCTGCCCATCAGTTCATCAGGGTCATTTGTTGTCCCTGATGGGCTGATTATGTGATAAAAGGGACAGGTCAAGGAGTAACTTATTGTAATATGTCCATTTATTTACCCATTGTAATGTGTGTTGGGGGGATGTCAAGGGTGGATGGACAGATTTGTCTGGCCATCCCTTGAAGTAGATAAACTCCAGGCCCTATGTCAAAAGGTCCCACTTAGAGATAACCTGTTACCACAGCCCTTAATAAATGAGGCTTAGTGGTTTAATACCAGAGTTAATTGAATAAGCCAACTTGTAAACAGCGAAACACATATAATTGATCTGTGGTGAGGGTGGTATACATAAACAATCCATAGTCCCTGGGATAGATTGTACATAACACACTTTCCTATTACACCATATACAAAACACACATTTCTGTGACAGTAACAATTAGCAATCAATATATGGCCCCCTGGGTTTTGTGGTCAAGAACATGTAGACTTTGTCAGAGGAAATTCTCAAATTATGAGCCCAGAAGTTTCTGATAAACAGGTTAGTGGAAACAAGTTACAGAATTAGGAGGCCATCTTGTGGCTGTTCGTAGCCAAAGGTCAACATGTGCAACATGTGCACAGCTCAAGCAGCAAACGGCCGAACATACAGATGTAGACTAGAGTCAGAGAGAGATCAATACCAAAGGGAAACCTCACAATTAGTATTCAGACATTAGTATTATAAGGAAGAACAGTCCACAGAAAGCACAGGGTCTGCAAGGACTGACTGCCATTGCTGGGGACATTCGGATATAGCATTTTATTTGCTTTGTCGCCACAGTGGTAAACTAGCAGCGTCAATAGTGATGCCAGGTTTACACATGAAAATTGTTATCTATTTTTGGTTTGGAGCGGCACAAAAATACTTTCAGTTCCAATGAATTTTTAAATCTGATTCACCTGAAAGAGACTTGCATGTTGCATTTGCTACAATGAAGACCATAGGCATTTGCTTTCTTGTATGTAGTGGTGCCTTTCTGTGATATGGTCCCCAAAGAGCTTAAAGAGAACCAGTCAGGGGGTTTTTGTTGCCCTATATGAGAGCAGGAGATTATAGAGAGAGAAGTTATGTTATATAAAGGTTTATATGATTTGGAGCAGGATTTCTGAGTAAAAAGCAGAATAATAATTGATTGGACTCCTTAAAGGGGTGTTCCCCTAGAAGAGTAGCATCATACTTACCTCCCAGACGTTCCCAGTCAGTCCTGGCTGCCAGTCCGTTTACCACCGCTGAAGCAGTGAAAGGTCTTCATTCACATGACAGCCGCAGCCAATTACAGGCCGCAGAGGTCACGTGCATTGTGGCCTGTGATTGGCTGTCCCTGTCACGTGAACGATGCAGCACTTCCAGTTTTACTTTCAGAGATTTTTTCTGCTTTTAACTCAGAAATTCAGCATCAACTCATATAAAACTATATAGCACAGAGCTGATCTTTCTCTCTAGATAGGGAAGCATGAACCACCTGACAGATTCCTATTACCAACCTTTATTTTATGTGATTTTTTTGGGGGGCGGGAGAAGGGGTAGGTGGGTTATAGTATATGGAATTCATCCACGATATAAACAAAGCTTTCTTAAATGTCCTGTTATTAAATAATCAAAGACCATCAGTCTGCCCATCAGGATGCTGCAACCTTCTGTAGCACCATTAACCTCTTACCAACATTACGTACAGGTACATCATACTGTCGGTTACAGCTGGGGTCCCCAACTACAGTCCTCAGTAGTTCAGTGGCTACTATAGCAGTCGGCCGTCTAATGAAGTCTTCCTTAGTTGCCAGGTTACTACTTCTATTGCTGCCATAGGCAGGATGTAATAGGAGAACCATCTTTATACACCTTGCTGCATTATATATATACTGCAGAAAAGAGTACAAATGATTGTGCTTACAGGGGTCAAGTACCCTAGTTATAATACAGATAACATGCCATTTATACTGAACTGTTACATAGTTACATAGTTTGTCAGGCCGAAAAAAGACATACATCCATCCAGTTCAGCCCATTTTGCTAAAGTGTTGATCCAGAGGAAGGCAAAAACCCCTATGAGGTAGAAGCCAACTTTCCTCATGTTAGGGAAAACATTCCCGACTCCAATCTGGCAATCAGAATAAATCGCTGGATCAATGACCCCCCTCCAGAATCCTAGTCACTATAACTTGTTATATTATCACGCTCCAGAAATGCATTAAAGCCCTTCAGTGAACAGTGAACTCCATAAAAACTAAATCCCTGCAAAAATAGCACAATTACATTTTATTTTTTACTTTCTACTCCACGAGTCCAGGATAAAATCACCTATCTATGCCCCTGCAGCCAATACAGTGACATGAATTATGTGTCACTTGCATGCAGAACAATGGCAAAACAGGGGGGAGTGTTTAAGAATTAGCCTGAACATCTTGACTTTCACTCCAGCTAATCCAGAAGCTGGCATATAGATATCATAAACTTCTTTACCTGTTCCAATTTATTTCATACAGTTGAATGCGGAGGAAGAAATCATGGGGCCCCTGTTAGACATGTTGATACTGACCGATTCCAATTAACCATATACTGAGCAAGCCAAGTATATGATATTAGCTCAGGCTATGTCATGATTGCGCCTGGCAGACCCTCTGCATCTGACTCTGGTCGCCGGCCACGGCTGCTGCGACCAAAGCTGCGGCTTCGGCCATGATACCTTTCACAGTGTGAACTCTGTCTTCTAGTTCTGTATGCTTAATTGATTCCTGGCCAACGCCCGTGGCCAGGAATCTTCCAGCACTTGTTGGGTTAACCTATTCCTTTTTTGATAGACATTTCTATTCACCTATCACCTCTGCTCTACCTTCTCCTGTTCCCTATATAAGGACTCAGCTTCCTCTCTTACTTGCCTGCTATACGGTTTCACCTCTCCCTATAGGTTGCCTGTTTTCTGCTTGGATTCTTGTTTCTCCTGTTACCTGATTCTGTACTGTGTTACCGTTCGTTGCCGACCTTGCCTGTCTGACTCTCCCTGTTTGTTTGCCTACGTCTTGTGTCTCACTTTGCTCAGAGTAGTGCTTAGTCTTCTGGTTGGGGCCAACCTAGTAAGGATACCCCAAGAGGCAGGGACAAGGGTTGGGACCAGGGTCAGGGCCAGGGGCGTAACTACCGGGGTAGCAGGGGTAGCAGTTGCTCAGAGGCAGCGCTTCCATGGAGATAGCAGAACGAAGCGGCGATCGCTCCGCTCTGCTACTTCCCCTGCCGGCCCTCTGTGATCACGTGGACGCGCACGGTGACGTCACATCACCACGCCGCCCGCGCTGAGCGCAGAGGCTGCAGGGAGAGCAGCAGACCGGAGCAAGCGGCGCATCGGGGGAGCGTGGACCGAGGTGAGTAAGTTATTTATTATTTTACCTGCCCCTAAGCCTGTCTGTATACCCCTTAAGCTGCCTGTATACCCCTTAAGCAGCCAGTATACCCCTTAAGCCACCTGTATACCCCGTAAGCCGCCTGCTGTATGCCCCTTAAGCCGACTGCTGTATGCCCCTTAAGCCGCATGCTGTAAGCCCCTTAAGCCGTCTGCTGTATACCCCCTAAGCCACCCGTATACACCCTCAGCCACCCGTATACCCCCCAAGCCTGCCGTATACCCTCCAAGCCTGCCGTATACCCCCTAAGCCTGCCTTTATAGCCCCCTAGCCTGCCTTTATAGCCCCCTAGCCTGCCTAGATAACCCCCTAGCCTGCCTGTATAGCCCCTAAAGGCTGCCTATATAGCTCTAAGTCTGCCTGCCTGAATATCCCTATAGCTACCGTGAAGCCTGTCTGCCTATATAGCCCCCTAAAGCTTGCCTACCTATATGGCCCCTATAGCCAACCTAACCACTGGCTATCTGAATGGCTCCCTATAGCTACCTAAACCCTGCCTGCCTACATAGGCACTCTATTGCCTACCTAAACCTTGCCTATTCGGGGCCCCATATATCCTATCTAAACCCTGCCTGCCTAAATGGACCCCATATAGCCAGGGGGGCAGGTGCTAGAAAAGTGAGGATTCTAAGATATTTGTGTCTAAATTTGCAGGGACAAGTGGCCGGGAGATGTCATCATGATGGCGGACTGGACTGGATGCAGAACAAAAGAGAAAGTCACCTGTGAGTCACAAGATGTAACTACACTGTAATCACTTATATGTCTAGAGGCTGTGTACACTGGTGTCTACCACTATATGGTCACTGTATGGTGGTTATATACAGTCTGCAGAGCCTGTGTACACTAGTATATACCACTATATGGTCACTATATGGCGGTACTATCAGTATTTGTGTACTGATCAGTAATAGTGTAGGGGTATTATTCAGTCACTACATGTAATTTGTGGTCACGTTCTGGTGGTATAATCCGGTCCATATGTAGTAGAGTTATTGGTAATATTGGTTTTGGTATAGTGGGATTTGTTTGGTAGCAGTATGATGGTGATATGTATGGTGAGGTATTTGCCCCTTGTATTATCTATATTATCTAACAGCATGTCCTGGTACATGGTCGTGGTCAGGGAGGTGGACGAGGGGGGGCTAGGGGGCCCCATCCAAAAGTTTGCTTTGGGGCCCTGGCTTCTCTAGTTACGCCCCTGGTCAGGGCCTCACTCCGTCTGTGTCTTCTCGTGCGCCCCTGACTGTCCCTAACAGGCTATGCCTGAAACTGTTAAGTGATCTAGCAGGCCCCTCTTTAGTAGTGATACAAAAGTCTTCAGATAAGCAAGTTTGTTTAAACATCATACAAAATAATATTAAATACAAGAAAGAGTATAGAGGAACATGGTTGAATGTATTCTGTCCCTCAACATATAATATGAATTGGTTTCAGGATGACCATTGTTTGTTGATACCATAACTCTATGGAAAACTGGTAATTCGTTTTGAGGCTCCAAAATGTCCCCAACATAAAATGAAGAGTAACTAATACAGATTAAATGCGTCCTTACATATAACATCAGAGAGAGCTGCTGGAAATCGCTTTCTATTTTGATGACAAGAGCTTCCTTGGGTCATGTACTTTAAAAATAAAGTACCAGAAAAAAGAAGATGAGTCCCTCACCTAGTGCCCAAAGCTGCTGCTCATCCTGGCAAATATAAAGAGCAGTATAAGACATGTAGCACCGCCGTGTACTATAGAGAGTTGCTACTAGATCGCCAATCACTGTATGCACTTCACTAATACATGTATCTTACAAGTAAAATGTTCATGATAATTGGTCTTCCAATCAATCACATGAGCTGCGATCTCTGTGACGTATCTTGAAACCAGACTCAACATACAATGTCGCAGGAAAAGACTATTGTATGTGTAACTAGCGTATCCTGAGGCCATTGGAACTTGAGGTACTAGCGTACTCATTTTTTTCTCAAAAGCAAGGAGTTGGCATAAAATAACCACAGAAGCATTACTAGTCTGTTAGATGCCTGCTACTCTAGCACTGCAGTGCTGCTCCTCTCTGTTAGTCAGTAACAAGCCTATATACCCACTTGACTGCTGCAGCAAATCCATAGCCTCAGCATTGTACAGAGCAAGACTGCTGAGGCCAGCGGTTGTCAGTAGTGGTCACTTGGATATGCCGTCACATAGGGGGCGAGAGGTTGGAGGATCAGAAAATGTCTGAAACAATGCCAGACACAGAGCTAATTTGCTAATTTGCTAATTTAACCTTAAGGATGCCACTCATACACTCCGAGGGGGAGAGGGGTTAGTTATGGGTGTACAGGGAAATCTGCTTCTGTGTGGTGCTCTGATGTCATTTTGGGATATTGTAGCCTTTGCATTGCTTGCAATATGGGAAAATGGCAGTTCTTGGTTTCTTGCCTCTCAATGGATGACCAGCCTGCAGTCAGTCAGAGATTGTTCTAGGTGACAATAAGGGCCCGTTTACACGGCCATGGACAAATCCCAGTCGCTTTATCCGACCGGTATTTGTCCGGTTTGTGTGCCGTGCACACGGCCGCGGGGGAGAACGGCTTTTCTCCACGATAAGCGGAGAAAAGCCCGCCCTCTTCCCATTGAGATGCACATATTCCGTCCGAAAACCGGACGGAACAATATGCATGCACAATGTTTTTCGGGCGGCCGGTGGGGCAGTCCCCACTGAGCAGGTTTCCCATAGAAGCCCGTTGTGCTAGTTTGCGGCCAGTTTTTCAGACGGTCTTCAAAACCGCAATCCGTCTGAAAAACCGGCCACAAACCCGTGCTGTGGGGACATGCCCTAATCATGGTCACGTGAGGTTTACATGCTTTTGTTGCTCTGCTATCATCAGGGGGACATTGTCTCTCTCCAAATCATGTCAGCCGGATTATTAGTATTACCATTGGACACTACAGTATGTGGATTAAAATGACAAATCATCTCAATGTCCATCAGAAGGAGCACATTACTAGACCACTTGTTACCAAGATACACCTCTAATAAACTTCCCTGGAGTTTTGCTGTCTCTTAGAAAATTAACCCATACTTACCTCTCCCATCACCACCGTCCAAGCATTGCCAGAGCTCCAGTTTCCCCCGCCCTTCCAATCCCTCACTGATGATGTCACATTCATGGCTCATCACATGATAGTTTAACCAATCTCTGGCCTCAGCAGTCACATGTCTGCATATACAGAGATTGGCTGCAGCATCATGTGACCCATGAACATGACATCATCAGTGAGAGATCAGGGGAAACACAGAAGCTCTAGCAGCGCTGGAACGGCGGTGATGGGAGCGGTAAGTATGAGTTAATTTTCTATTTTAGCCCAGTGGGAGGTGGAAGGGAGGTTTTAAAAGTCTTGCCATATCCCTTTAATGATATGGCTAATCTATAGAAATATGGAAATCTATGATTTCTGGCTACTTTGACGTTCAGTGATCCCGATCACCTAGCCTTACCTAAAAGGTGTATTTAGGGTACAATCATTTATTTGCTTCCATGCCATCTTGATTCTGAGCCACTGACATCCACCATACCCTGCTTAGCAGCTTCAATCCACCTGTCGCTATGACCTCTTAGTCTGTGAGTGCTACCCAAAACTGCTGTCTGCCCCTGCCATTCTCCTGTATCCACAGCAGGCTGGCTCACGTGTTCTAGTTACTGCTGCTTTCTCTGCTCTAACATGTGTTAGCTACTGTCAGCAGTGACCAAGAGTTTTACTAGGCGTGGCTATGACACCCCAGGCTATGATTTATTTAGCCCCTGCTACCCAAGTTATTTTAAAATAATCATATATGTATGTATATTATGTATAGACTTCTTCACCCAACTCTATATATTTTATGATTCCTAAACCTCTGCTTCGGTTAGGAATCGGATGACTTTGCAACAGACTTGGCACTTATGAATGGGAAACCCCACCCTGCCATGCATTGCTAGAGATTAATTATGACTCACAGTAGATGTTACAATAGCTGGAAATCAGGAATACTCATGTAAAACGTGTCACTCACAGGTTATGTGCTTGTGGTATGCTATCAAGTCAGTTTCAGGTTTACTACTGATAGGAATATGTATCCTGTATATTATTTCTCATGTGACCCGCTGTGTACACCTCTACTTGTAGGAACTGACCTTCTGTTGTATAGAGGTGGTTTCTTATGCTTCACCTGGAGGGTGTATCAAGAAGTCTGAATATCCTCATGTAAGTACAGCTATACACAGAAACCATTTGCTTACATCACACATTCCAAAATAGGGTTACTGAAAATGTGACAGAACGCCTGTAATTCCTAGATTTTCCAGAGCGACACAAGCACAGCATTACCTATGACTGGGAATACAAGCTTGCCACAGTAGTTACCTACAGACACGCATGACGCTCTTTACCTGGGGTGTGTAACAGGGTGAATCAATACTAGAAGGTCAAGACAGTTCATTAAATAGGGACGTTACAGGATAGTGACATCATTGATCATGACTCATAATTAAACCCACATTTCCTTTTCAAATGATGACTGACAGCCCCAGTATAATTACTAGAGGCTAAGGCCAATTTACCATCAGGGAATTCTAGGTTTCTTAAATAAGCTGGAACTACTAGGTGGATGGCAATTTACAATTTACATAACTGTCCAGTCACTCTCCTATGTATACACATACACTCGCATGCATATATATATACACTCACCGGCCACTTTATTAGGTACATCATGCTAGTAACGGGTTGGACCCCCTTTTGCCTTCAGAACTGCCTCAATTCTTCGTGGCATAGATTCCACAAGGTGTTGCAACGATGCTCAATTGGTACCAAGGGGCCCAAAGAGTGCCAAGAAAATATTCCCCACACCATGACACCACACCACCAGCCTGAACCGTTGATACAAGGCAGGATGGATCCATGCTTTCATGTTGTTGACGCCAAATTCTGACCCTACCATCCGAATGTCGCAGCAGAAATCGAGACTTCTCAGACCAGGCAAACGTTTTTCCAATCTTCTACTGTCCAATTTCGATGAGCTGGGCAAATTGGAGCCTCAGCTTCCTGTTCTTAGCTGAAAGGAGTGGCACCCGGTGTGGTCTTCTGCTGCTGTAGCCCATCTGCCTCAAAGTTCGCCGTACTGTGCGTTCAGAGATGCTCTTCTGCCTACCTTGGTTGTAACGGGTGGCTATTTGAGTCACTGTTGCCTTTCTATCAGCTCGAACCAGTCTGCCCATTCTCCTTTGACCTCTGGCATCACAAGGCATTTCCGCCCACAGGACTGCCGCTCACTGGATGTTTTTTCTTTTTCGGACCATTCTCTGTAAACCCTAGAGATGGTTGTGCGTGAAAATCCCAGGAGATCAGCAGTTTCTGAAATACTCAGACCAGCCCTTCTGGCACCAACAACCATGCCACGTTCAAAGGCACTCAAAACACCTTTCTTCCCCATACTGATGCTCGGTTTGAACTGCAGGAGATTGTCTTGACCATGTCTACATGCCTAAATGCACTGAGTTGCCGCCATGTGATTGGCTGATTAGAAATTAAGTGTTAACGAGCAGTTGGACAGGTGTACCTAATAAAGTGGCCGGTGAGTGTATATATATTATATATATATATATATATATATATATATATTAAGACTTCCCACTTCAGCCACCATATTGGACAGTTCTAGGGGTCGCTTCGCTCTGCATTCATTCTTCTGGTGAGACTGTTATGACACATTCAACACGTCACTTTGACACAGGTTGCATTTCAAAAGCAGCCTCCACCAACTTTATTCTTCGACAATGGTCAGTATACAAGCAAAACCACAAAAAAAAAGTCTGCCTGGCCACTAACTAAACACAGAGATGCCCTCTATTACTATGTCCTGAGCTTACTGCCCGGCACCATACACAGCAGTCAGAAGCTCTCACCAGCCTCTACTGAGTCAGGCTTCCTGAGGTCAGACACCTCTGTTTTCCTCCTGCCTCACAGCTCTCCTCGTCTCTAGTTGTCGCTTCCACTTCAGCCCAGGGAACCCCCCCATCCCCCTACCCCCAGTGTATGAAGCAACAGACTTAATAGCATACATGCCAACTCTCCCGCTTTTGGCGGGGGGGGTCCCGCTAATTGGGGTCCCCCCCCGCCGCCCACCCGGCAGAGTTGGCGAAACTCCCGCCACCAGCAGGCGGCGGGGGTTCTTTAAATGGCCGGCGGCGCCAGAGTAGCGCTGGTGCGCTACTCTGGCGGCGCCAGGCCGCTCCTACAGGCAGGTGCAGCGGCCGCTGCGCCCGCTGCACCCGCCCAGAGTCTCGCTGTGCAGGGAGGAGGCAGGAGGGATCGCTCCCTCCTCCCTCCTCCCCCTGTATGTACCCGGCCGGTGCGCTGTACATACAGGTCAGCGCCGCAGGGGGAAGTGACGCGCGGCTGCACTCACTTCCCCTGAGGAGATCGTCCGGAGCGGCCGCGCAGCAGGAGCCTGGTCAGGTGAGTGGCTTTTATTATTTTATTTTTAGGGGGGCATCTACCTGGCTAACAAAGGGGGCACTACCTGGCAACAGAGGGGGCACTACCTGGCAAACAATGGGGGCACTACCTGGCAACAGAGGGGGCACTACCTGGCAAACAATGGGGGCACTACCTGGCAAACAATGGGGGCACTACCTGGCAAACAATGGGGGCATCACCTGGCAACAGAGGGGGCACTACCTGGCAAACAATGGGGGCACTACCTGGCAAACAATGGGGGCACTACCTGGCAACAGAGGGGGCACTACCTGGCAAACAATGGGGGCACCTACCTGGCAAACAATGGGGGCACCTACCTGGCAAACAATGGGGGCACTACCTGGCAAACAATGGGGGCACCTACCTGGCAACAGAGGGGGCACTACCTGGCAAACAATGGGGGCATCACCTGGCTCACAATGGGGGCACTACCTGGCTCACAATGGGGGCACTACCTGGCTAACAAAGGGGGCATCTACCTGGCTAACAAAGGGGGCACTACCTGGCTAACAATGGGGGCATCTACCTGGCAAACAGAGGGGGCACTACCTGGCAAACAGAGGGGGCACTACCTGGCTAAAAAAGGGGGGCATCTACCTGGCTAACAAAGGGGGGGGAATATACCTGGCTAACAAAGGGGGGCATCTACCTGGCTACAGAGGGGGCATCTACCTGCCTGTAAGGGGCACTACCTGGTTATGGGGGGCTACTACCTGGCTATAACGGCATCTACCTGGCTTTCTTCCAAAGCCGTTATGCAGTTAGGTAGAGTGGGTGTGGCTTTTTGAAGGGGCGTGGCACACCGACAAGATGGGCGTGTCCATGCAAACTTTTAGCGCGTCGTGCTACGCGCGCCGCCCACTACAATCTCCTGCTTTTTCAATTTCAAAAGTTGGCAACTATGCTTAATAGACCTTGAACAGGGGTGTTGAACTCAAACAGTCAGTGGGCCAGTCGACCTAAATATTTACTGAAAAAAAGTTACAATTGAGGAAGTATATCCTTCTCAATAGTTATAAAGATGAACCTTTTGATAGGACAGGCCATCAATTTGGGATCGGTCGGACGCTGAGTGTCAGTGCTGCTTCCGGTAGTAGGACACAAGGTACACAAGCCGAAGCGCGTCACATCTTCTGTGTTGTGACTAGCTCAGAGTTTTGCAGCGCAGCCCTCGTTCACAGTGAATGACCTCCCTGTGCAGTTTATGCCGCTTTGGTACAGCTGATCTGTGCGGTTGCTGAGTGTCATCACCCAACTGATCAACTACTGATGGTCTTGTTTGTCCATTTTAGCACTTACCCATGTATGACAGTGCAATACCTTACAAACAACAGTCATCAAAAAATACACCTATATATGGAGAAATATACCACACGAATGACTGTTACTAAAAAAAAAAACTCCTACAATACCAAGACCCAATAATAATACTACTTAAGGATCACATAGATCAAATAATACTGCCAGACTTTGACCAAATATGACCACCGCATGTGACTATCAGTTGTATACAGGCTCTCTACAGACATATATTACTGCCATACAGTCACCATATAGTGGTAGATAACCAGTGTACACAGGCTCTGCAGACATATACCACTGCCGTACAATGACCAGATAGTGGCAGATACTAGTTGTATGTAGGCTCTGCAGACATATAAGTGATTACAGTGCAGTTACATTTAGTGACTCACAGGAGACCTTTCCTCTGATTGGAGTCGTTCACTTTACCTTTATTTTCTCAGTCGGGCTCAGAACTCGTCTCTGCAGAATTTACTGTACAAACATTCTAGAATCCTCACTTTTCCAGCACCTTTATACCTACCTACTTACTGGTGGTGGTGGTGGGGAGTTATATACCTCCCTTCCTAATGGGGGTTTATGCAGGAAAGCATGGCAACACCCCATCCCCACAGCAACCTGCTTTCCTCTGACAGGAAAGCCAGGTGCTTGCTGTAGGGGATAAGGAGTCACCCATCGTTCCTTTACAAGCCCCCAAGTACCTGTATATAAACCACCTCCCAGTAGGTAGGTATATAGGTCTCCTCAGTAGGTAGGTATATAGCCCCTTGGTAGGTAGGTATATAAGTCCCATTAGTAGGGAGGTATATAGGTACACTTGGTATGTATATATGTATGCCCCCTTAGTACGTAAACAGGTATGTAAGGCCCACTGCAGGTAGTTCATAAAGTCCCATACAGTAGAGAGGTAGGTATATAGGCCCCCTCAATAGGAGGGACCTCCCCCCCAAAAAAATAAAATAGATAGATAGGTATATAGGTCAGCATAGCAAGTGTAGGTTTGAAGGGCCCCCAGTAATTTGTTAGGTATATAGGGTCCCCCATTAAGTTGGTAGTTATATAGGGCCCCCAGTATGGTAGAAACATAACAGGTCCCCCAGTATGGTAGAGTTATAATATGTCCCCCAGTATGATAGCTCTATAGGCAAATAAAAAATAAACATACGCCTGTGCTGGATACTCCAGAGGGCTGCACTCTGTGCTCCGCGGCAGTGTTCAAGTGTATGTGCATCCAAAGGCTCCTCCGCCACTTCCCTGCCGGATCTACAGTGCTCTAAGCCTTTGAGAAAGCAATAATGTTATTGTTCTACCATCTTCCAGTCTCTTTGATACGTTTCCTGAACATGAACCTTTGCCGCCTATCCTGACCTTCCTGCCTGTCCCTAACCACAAGCCAGCCTAGTGATTCTGTACCACGTTACACCTTGGTCGACACTGCAGGCAAGTCACACCAGGGGTAGCGACCTGAGGGTTCGGTTGCCGCATCAAGTCCAAAACTCTTTGCAGCGGGCTCTGGTGAAAACCAGCAGCCCCTTAGACTCCACTGCATGCAGTGGTACAGCGGTTCCACTACTCCAGTCGCTACAATTTTGTTGGGCCCCGGGGGTTTCCCCCCAAGATGCCTCTTCAAGTGTCCGGGACCTTTCCCAAACCCCATTGTGGCTGTCACGGGGCTGGTATGGGGTCCACTTTGGGCCAAAACAGGCGTTTTGGCAAAAACCCCCGCCAGGGGTGGAATCCCAATTTGGGGGCCCGGGGAAACCCAACCTGGGGGTGCCCCCCCAAAGCGGGATGGACTTTTCTGCGGCGGGGAGTCCAAAGGGCGCTTCCATGGGGGGAAATTGCCTGCGGGGGCGGCCAAAAGGGGGGTCGAGGGTTTTAAAAAAAGGCAGGGTGGCTGTAGTGGGGGAAAAGGGAGGAGGTCAGGGCAGGGGGGCTGGGGTCGTGAACGTGGACAGGGGAGGGAAATTTAGGGTGGCGGCCCAAAAATTTGGGTCGGGGAAAAGTTTGGGTCGAGGTTCGGGACAAGGGTAAAAACAGGACAAAGGTTTTCAAACGCTTTTTCGAAAGGCTTAAAGAGCAAAAAGGTTTCCCGGGAAGGGAGGCCCGGAAGGGGGGGAATTAAATTTGGAACAGTACCCCCACAAAGACCAAATTTTTCCGGTCACTGTTTCCCCTTTAAAAATTTTTCTTCAGGCGGGGCGCAAAACGGGGCCCTGGGAGGTGGGGGCCCCGCACGCCGGGGACCCGAGACGGACAGGGCCCAAACCCTGGGGCCCGGGGAAATGAATGGGGGCAGGGACCGGGGGCGGGGAGCGGGGCCCCCGGACCCAGGGGCGGGGGGGGCGCCCCTGGGTTTTAGGGGCCCCAAGGATGGGGCCCCGCGACCAGGAAGGGGGGTCGCAAAGGGGGATCCGTGACCCTACCCCCCCCCTTTTGGCCCCCCCCCTTTCCCGGAGTGGAAGGGGAATTTTTTGGAAAAGGCTTTCGGTTTTGGATTTTTTCTCCTCCCGGGTCCCAAGACCTCTTCTCGGGCCCCCCAAACCCCCTTTCCCGTCCACAAAAAAGAAAAAATTTTCCCTCTAGGGTTTTCCCATACCCCCAAAATTTCCTTTTACCTCAAAGACAAATTTTGGGGCAAACGGGGCCCCAATGGAGGAGGGACAACTTCCGAAGAAAACCGGTTTTTAAGGGCCAGGGTTTTTAGTTTTGAGACAATTAATGGGGAAAAGGGAATTTTTTCCCAAAGGTTTTGGGGGCCCGGGTTTTTAAAAACCGGTTTGCAATATCCCCCAATTCCCCCCAAAAAGGGGGGGGAAAGACGAGGGCCCCCGTTTGAAAGAGGGCATCAAAAAAAGGCCCAAAAAAAAGGGGACACCACACCTTGTTAAACCGGGGGGGAAAACAGGGGGGGGGACTTCTTTTTTTGTCGGCCCCCCTTTAGTCTTCGGCGCTCGGGAAACACGGAGGAGGGACTGGCGGGTCTGGGACCAGATTGGGCCCCTTTTTTTCCTGAACCAGGTTTCGTCCGCGGGCCGGGAAACCCCGGGTGGAGATGACGAGGGAAGGGGGGGCGGGGGGGTGCAGACTTTTAAAAAAACCCATGTTTGAAAAGGGGGGGACCCCCGCCCGGGCTTGGTTAAAGGGGGTTTTTTTAAAAGGGAAATCCGCCCATGGCAACAATTGGACCAAATCGCTTGGGGGTTTCAGAGACGAAGTTTGGGGTAGGGGCATCCCAAACCTGGGGTTCCACCCCCCCACCACCCGGGCCCTTCGTTTTGAGGGTTTGGGAAAACCCAAAAAGGAAATCAAGCTTCACCTGGGTTGGGGAAAACAGGGCTCGCCCAAAACCCGGAAAAAAAATTGGACCCCCCCAACCAGATAAAATTTTTTGAGGGAGCCCTTGCAGGCGGGGAAAACATTTTATGGAAGAAAAGCTCCGCCAAAGGGGGGGTTGGCAGAACCCGGGGCAGGCCTGGAGAAACCCAAACTGTGATCACCCAAAGATGGGTTTTCCCCCCGAAGGGGGGGGATCTGTTTTTAAAGCCCTAGCAATGTTTGGGCCATGGTTGAAATCGGGACTGGTAGTGGGGTGTAGTAGGGCCTTCCCGGTTGTGATGAGGCGTCTTTTTAAAGGGCACAGGAGTTTTCAAGACACCCAAAGAAGTCCTTGACATCCTTAAACGGCCTTTGGGCCCCCAATAAACCCGGGGGATCAGAGGAACGTTTTTGGGGCGCCCCGGGGTGACCCGGGCCCCAAGGGAAACAATGTCCCCATTTTAAGATGGTCCCGCAGAGGCAGGGCCGGGACGAAAGGGCTTCCCAGGAGGAAACCCTTTCCCAAAATTTAATGGAGCACGAGATAAGACCTTTTGGGGGGAAATTTTAGGGGTCCTGGAGTAGTCCCCTTCAACCCCCCACGTCGGAGGCACGGAGGGGGGAGGCGCGGCCTTTACCCTTCTTTTTATGCGGGCCGGAAATTTGGGTTTTTTGGAAGTCGAACCGGGGGGAGAAAAAAGAGCGAAAACCTAGCCTGGCTTTGGGTTTAAGTCGCAGCCGCTGGAGGTATTGGAGGTTTTTGTGTCCCAATAGTTTCAGATTGGGGGTGGCGAGCCCCTTTAGCAGATAACGCCACTCCCCCAAAACCAGCTTTATGGCCCGCAGTAATGGTCGCCCAAACGTGTAGTTCCTCCGGCCAGGGAAAACGTCTTGGGAAAAAAAGGACAGTTACGGTCTTTTCCCCTTTGGGGCCCCTTTTTGCGTAAAAACTGCTCCCCACCCCCCCAGCGAGGCAAACCCCTCCAACCCTGAAGGGCTTGTGGGGGCCCGCCGCGAAAGGATAGATGCTGTGGTAAAGGGCAGATTGAGCTTAGCGAAAAAGCCTCTTAGCCTCGGGGGCCAAACTGCTGTGGGTTTTTGCGTGTTTCTTTGTGAGAGCCCACTATTTGGGAAACCCCTAGCATAGGGAAAAATGGGGGATAAATTGGCGGGGTTGTTTTACAGAACCCCAGGAAGCGCCCGTATGGCTCGCAGGGGCCCCCCTGGGGGTCGCCCCTGCAACAGGCTGCAGTTTTTGCTGGGATTTCCCTCTTTAGGCCTTGTCAAAATGATGTACCCCCAAAAAAAACGGAAGGTAGTTTTTGGTTCCCAAGAGGAAATTCCCAAGCTTTTGGGAAAAACGTGGGTTTTTTTTCGGGGAAAGCCTCAAAAACCTGAAAGGACATTGGGTGCGGGGGGTTTTTGAGGTCGGGGGGAGGTACACCAAAAATATCATCGAGGGGGAAACAAATACGGGAGGGTAGAGGGAGATCTCTGAAGATGTCATTTTAAAGGTCCTGGAAGTCGGCAGGCCATTACATTTTTCCGAAGGGGGATCACCAGGGACTCAAAGTGCCCGTCCCCCGGGTTTTTTAGGGGCCTCTTTTCCCTTCGGTTTTTTTTTTTCCCCTTTTTGGGTTTTCGGTTAAAAACCCAAATTTTAGGGCCCTCTCAGATCCAACTTAGAGAAATCTTTTCCCCCCCCCGCGGTCAAAGGCCCCTGTGATTTAACGGCAGGGATACCTTTTTTTTTCCGGGGGATCTTGTTCAGGGGCCCTGGTAGTCTAAGCAGGGCCGGAAAAGGGAACCCTCCTTCCCTTTTTTACGAAAAAGAACCCCCCCCCTGCGGGGAAGGAGGATTATTTAAAGAAAAACCCCTTTCCCGGGGATTTTCCTGGATGAAATCTGAAAGGGCTTGTGTCTTGGGAAAAATAAGGGGGTTAAATCTGCCCCAGGAGGACTGGAAAACCCGGCAGTAAGGGCAAATTTGGGGAGTCGTTAAAGGGCCCATGCGGGGGAAAAATCTCGGGTTTGTTTTAGAGAACAAATTTAGCATAACCAATACTCCGGGGGGCAGGGCCCGGGGAGGGCTCACGAAGGGTTTAAGCGGGAGCGGAAAAAACACCCGGCAGGCGCCACCAACTTTTTTCACCAGGGGCGATGGATAAAGTTCCCCGCCAAAAACCCGAATCCAAAAAAAAGCCAGAAATTGGAATTTTTGGTTTTTCCGTTTTTAGATTTCGACCCGTTCTGGTTTCCGCGGGGGTTTGGGAGGAGGATTTTTGCTTTTAGGTATGGGCCCCTCCCCAAAACCTAGGTGCGGGAAATTTCCCCGATCTTGGGAAGTTGGGACAAATCCCCGAAAAAAGCTTGGGGGTTGGGCCCCAGTAGAGGCACAAGTTACTTTGCCCCATGCTGGGGCCCAAATTTTTCTCAGAGGGGGCGAAACCCCCAAACAATCCCGAAAGGGGGTCCCCGGTGGGGGTTTGGGAAAATGTTTGGTTTCAGGAGGCCTCTGGAACACCGGGGGCCAGGCGAAATCCACGGGGGTTTGGGGCCCAGGGTGACCCCCCCCCCCCCGCCTCCCCCCCGCCATGCCCTCCCTTTCCCCCCTCAATTTAAAGCCCCCATTATCAATGCGGGTAGCTAACCCGGGTCAAATCACTGAGGGGGGATTTGGGAATTTTCCCTTGCGGCCAAGACGTCCTTAAAATCGGGTTTGAGCCCTTTCTTGAAGGTCACATAAAACTCCAAAAAATTTGGAATCTCGCAAGAGGGAAAAAAGATTTACTTTTTTTATCACTTTTATTTACTATTTTGGGCCCTAAAGGGAAACTTAAATTTTTCAGTTCCTATTATTTAAAAAACTAAAACGTAACTTTTATTTTAATTTTAAATCCCTTTAAAAAATTTTTACACACTATTTAAAAACCCCGATCTTTATCCTCATCATTTAAAACCCCTTTTTTTTCTTCTAAAAGGGGAAAAACTCCCTTTCAAACATCAAGTCTGGGGGAACCCCACCTATTTAACAGGAGAGCCTATATCTATAGAAAAGTACTAGCTTCAGTAAGGGATCCCAAGCCAACTACTTGGCATCGTCCTAATCTCATAGACACAGAACAAATAAGGCCCCCTTGTGACACCGTCTGCAGCAGGTGACACTTGTAGACAGAGGTGAGAGATCACAATTTAAAACGTCATGCCTGACCTCGCCGATCGGACCTCTAAGCCTTGATAAAGCCAGGTTAACTGGCGAAACATGTCGGCGAGGTCAGGCATGACGATCGTTCCTGTCCCACAGAGGTGTAGCCCATGCCAGGGCCTTCCCGGAGAGTAGACTGACCACGAAGGCTACTTTCGCACGTTCGGACAGGAACTGATTGGCCATCAGCTCCACGTGCATAGAACATTGGGTGATGAACCCCCTAAAGAGTTTCGGGTCTCCGTCGAATTTGGATGGGAGCAACAGCCGAAGCTTGGGACCCCCGAGAGCCCCAGGAACCGTTGAAGCAGGAACAACCACAGGAGATGGCGAAGGTTGCTGCTGGGCAATGACGAGTTGCTGCAACATGGTGGACAGCTGGCTCAGCTGCTGCGCCTGTTGACCTAGTTGCTGGGACTGGCGGACAACAACGGTCGTCAGATCCGCTAGGCTTGGTAACGGCACCTTGGCGGGATCCATGGCCGGATCCTACTGTCACGGTCTGGTAGTGGATCCACTGGACCACCGCAGGCGATGGTGTAAGCCCACGCCAGGGAGCTGAATCTAAGTAGGTCTTGGTATTCACCAGAGCCCGCTGCAAAGCGGGAAGGACTTGCTGCGACGGGAGTCTACCAGGACGCATACACTGGCGGGACTAGCCTGTGGAGGCGGCCAAGTGTAGGCGAGGTACAGAAAAGGCAGGCTGGCTCGTAGTTGGGGACAGGCAGGAGGTCAGGGCAGGCGGCTGAGGCTCGTGAACGTGGACAGGCAGAAGGTCAGGGCTGGCGGCAAGATTCGTGGTCGGTAAACGTAGGCTCGAGGTTCGGTACAGGGTAACACAGGACAAGGCTTACAGGAACGCTTTCTCGATAGGCTGCCAGAAAGGGGCCGGACTTAAATAGGAACAGTGCCCGGCAATGACAAAATACCGGCGCACTGTCCCTTTAAATCTCACAGTGCCGGCGCGCGCTCGCCCTAGGGAGCGGCGCCGAGCACGCCGGGGACCCGAGATGGACAGAGCAGGAGCGTGGCCGGGTAAGTGACTGGTGGCAGGGACCGTGGCGAAAGCGGACCCCGGACCCGAGGTGCGTGACGGGGCGTCGCTGGGTGTCGGGGCACGGATGCGCCTGCGACCCGGGACGTGGCATCCGTGACAGTGGCCTAGCAGTCACAACAGATTGCACAACAGGCACGGCAGTTAAACCAGCTGTCTGCCATGATGCAGCAGCTCATATCCGCCCAGCAGCAGTCGCAATCTTCTCCAGCAGTCTCTTCTGTACCTGCAGTACCAGTGCCTTTCGTCAGCCCAAAACTAAGGTTGTCATTACCTACGAAGATTGATGGGGATCCTAGACTCTGGTATGCTATGATTAAGGGTGACTACATTCACACCCGAAACGAGTAAGCCAGATTATATCTTTTGAGGCTGTTTTGCCTATGGGCACGCTCGGACTTTTTATATGCTCTGAATAAAGGATTCAAGTTTTTATACCTTACATCTGGTGGTTATCGCTGCATTACCTGTCTCTTGAAATGGATCCTAGACTCTGCAGAGAGTTCATTACCCAATGCTCCATGCACGTGGAACTGACGGACAACCAGTTCCTAACTGAATGGTCCAAGGTGGCATATGTGGTCAGCCTTCTCTCCGGGAAAGCCCTATCCTGGGCCACTCCTCTCTGGGACAGGTACGACCCAGTGACTGCCAAACTTCAGGCCTTTCTATTGGAATTCCGTGGCATTTTCGAGGGACCTGCCCATGCGTCCTGAGCCAAAACAGAGCTCCTGAATCTACACCAAGGGACTATTCTGTCTGAGAATACGCTGTCCAGTTCCCCACTCTGGCCTTGGAATTGCCCTGGAATGACGCATCCCTATGTGCCACATTCAAAAAGGGCCTCTCCAGCAGAGTAAAGGACCTTCCGTCTTCCTTGAGTGATCTTATTCACTTTACCACCTGTATAGACGTGCGCTTTACTGAGAGACAGGAAGAACTTTGTCAGGAACGCAAACCGGTCTGTTCGTGCTGCCTACCCCTTCTGGCTCCAGTATTTCAAAGGCCTTCACTGCCTTCTGTGTTTCCTCCTGCCGAAGTGCCAATGCAAGTGGAAGGAGCCCACCTGACTCAGCAAAAATAGTCCCATCGACATGAGGGAAGTTTGTGCCTTTACTGTGCCAGTCTTGAGCATTTCCGCAGGAATTGCCCTCAACGCCCACAGCATCCGGGAAATGTTCGCACCTAGGATACGTGGAGAGGCGTCCCTATGTGTGAATGCGTCCTCTCCACATCTCTCTATGCTGGTCCAGCTCTGCTCCCCTGCTGGTGTCATGTTCCAGGTCTCCGCCGGGAACTTCATTAATGCCTCTTTGGTCCATAAGTTAAGTCTCCTGGTGGTCTAGCTTGTCAAGCCTCTGATTATCTCTTCTATCAGCGGAGAATGTCTGAATGACTCTATACAGTTCCAAATCTTCAAGTGGGGGTGTTGTACAAAGAGAAAGTCGAGTTCTTAGTGCTCCCCTGCTGCTCCTCCACTATTCTTCTGTCTTCCTTGGCTCCAGTGTCACGCTCCAGTGCTCAACTGGCAAACGGGTGAAGTCACGCACTAGGGACAAACCTGTCATACCCGTTGTCTTGCAGTACCGCATTCTGTGTGCTCTACTTTTCCACTGACGCAATCCAACCCTCTGCCAGGGCTGTCTTCCTCATATCAGAAGTATGCAGATGTCTTTTGCGAGAAACAGACCCTTCCATCTCACCGTGCCTATTCTTGTCCTATTGACCTGCTGCCTTCGCCCCCTGTATCGACTATTAGGGTCTCAATAAAATCATGGTGAAGAATCATTACCCTTTGCCCCTGATATACAAACTATTTGACCATCTGCATGGAGCCAGAATCTTCACTGAACTCGATCTGCGAGGGGCCTACAATTTGAACCAAATTTGTGAAAGTGATGAATGTAAGAGTGCCTTCAATACCTGTGATGGGCATTTTGAATACTTGGTGATGTCGTTTGGTCTCTGTAGTGCTCCAGCCGTCTTCCTGGAGTTTGTCAACGACATCTTCAGAGACCTTCTGTATTTATGTGTTGTCGTGTATCTGGATGACATTCTCATTTTCTCACCTAGTCTGAAGTCTGAGTCTGGAGACATCGTGCCCACATGTGCCAGGTTCTGAGATGCCTATGGAGCAACCGACTCTATGCCAAACTCGAAAAATACATCTTTGAACAGTCCAGACCGCCGTTCCTGGGCTACATTGTCTTCAACAAAGGACTTCAAATGGACATGGAGAAAATGTCCTCTGTTCTGCAATGGCCAGCATTTCCTAGAATTTGCCAATTATTACCAGAAGTTTATACCACACTTGGTGGTGGGGCCATTTGTGGAGCTTACCAAGAAGAATGGTAATCCTAAATCCTGGCCACCCGAGGCAAAAGAGGCATTCTCCAGTTTGAAGTCAGCATTTGCCTCTGCACCTATCCTGTCTAGACCCAACCCATAGAAGCCTTTATTCTTTGAAGTTGATGCCTCATCTGTTGGTGCCGGTGCTGTCCTCACTCAGAAGACCTCCAAGGGCAAAGCTATTTTCTGTGGCTTCTTCTGCAAGATGTTCTCTCCTGCCAAGAGGAACTACACAATAGGAGATCAGGAATTACTGGCCATAAAATTGGCTTTGGAGGAATTTTGCCATCTCTTGGCAAAATTCACCGTCATCCTCTCAAAATATATACTGACCACAAAAATATCATTTGCCTCCAAACAGCACAACGTTTGAACCACCCGGCAAGCCAGATGGTCCCTCTTTTTCTTGTAGTTTGAGTTTCTGAACCACTTCTGGCCTGTGGCCAAGAACATCAAGGCTGATGCTGTCTCCCAGGCCTCAGATGTTGCTGGTCTAGACTCTACTCCACAGCATATCATTCCCCCCGAACTGTTGATTATGGCCTCGCGCATTGACCTTCAATGAGTTCCCACAGGGAAAACGTTTGTGCCTTCTAGCCTCAGGCAGAAAGTCTTAAAGTGGGGACATTGTTCTTTATTGGCCGGGCACCCTGGAGGCCAAACCTGGACAATGATGTCAAGGACTTTGTTGTGTCAAGGACCAGATGTGTCCATGACAAGATACCACACCTCAAACCTGAAGGCCTCTTGTAGCATTTGCCCGGTTTCCGGAATACCCATGGACACACATAGCCATGGATTGTATTACTGACTTTCCACCCTATTCGAATAATACCGTCATTTGTGTGGTTGCGGACTGGTTCTCGAAGATGGCCCAGTTCGTGTCCCTGCTCATTCTCTCCTCTGTTCCACAGCTGCCGAATCTTCTTCTGGCACATTTTCTGCTGCATGGTCTGCCCTTACATATCGTTTCGGATAGAGGGGTCCAATTTGTCTCCAAATTCTGGCATGCTCTGTACTCTCGTCTCCAAGTCAAATTGGACTTTTCTTTGGCTTACCACCCTCAAATCAACAGGCGAGTGGAAAGAGTAAACCAAATTCTTGGAGACTATCTACGCCACTTTGTTTCTGCATGACAGGACAACTACACTCACCGGCCACTTTATTAGGTACACCTTTTCCAACTGCTCGTTAACACTTAATTTCTAATCAGCCAATCACATGGTGGCAACTAAAGTGCATTTAGGCATGTAGACATGGTCAAGACAGTCTCCTGCAGTTCAAACCGAGACAGTATGGGGAAGAAAGGTTATTTGAGTCCCTTTGAACTGCATGGTTGTTGGTGCCAGAAGGGCTGGTCTGAGTATTTCAGAAACTGCTGATCTCCTGGGATTTTCACGCAAAACCATCTCTAGGGTTTACAGAGAATGGTCCGAAAAAGAAAAAACATTGAGTGAGCAGCAGTCCTGTGGGCGGAAATGCCTTGTTGATGCCAGAGGTCAAAGGAGAAGGGGGCAGACTGGTTCGAGCTGATAGAAAGGCCCAACAGTGACTCAAATAGCCACCCGTTACAACCAAGGTAGCAGAAGAGCATCTCTGAACGCACAGTTACGGCGAACTTTGAGGCAGATGGGCTACAGCAGCAGAAGACCACACCGGGTGCCACTCCTTTCAGCTAAGAACAGGACACTGAGGCTCCAATTTGCCCAAGCTCATCGAAATTGGACCGTAGAAGATTGGAAAACCGTTGCCTGGTCTGATGAGTCTCGATTTTGCTGCGCATTCGGATGGTAGGGTCAGAATTTGGCGCAACAAACATGAAAGCATGGATCCATCCTGCCTTGTATCAACGGTTTTTAGGTGGTGGTGGTGGGGTCATGGTGTGGGGAATATTTTCTTGGCACTCTTTGGGCCCCTTGGTACCAATTGAGCATCGTCGCAAAAACCTTGTGGAATCTATGCCACGAAGAATTGAGGCAGTTCTGAAGGCAAAAGGGGGTCCAACCCGTTACTAGCATGGTGTACCTAATAAAGTGGCCGGTGAGTGTAGTCCAGCTTGCTATCTTCATACAACTACTAGGACTCTGATGCAGCCAGAGCTGCCCCATTCATTATTATCTACAGCCGCCACCCTCACCACTCCCTCCCCCTCTGTTTCTTCTGAAGTTCCTGCTGTAGATGACCAAGTATTGGATTTTTTGGCAATTTGTCAAGAAACTCGATGGCACTTACTGCAGGCTTCTTCCTGTATGAAAAAACTTATGGAGGGAGTTGAAGCCAAGTGACAGCCTCAAAATCTTAATGATTTAGAGATGGTCTGCAAAGAGGAGTGGACCAAAATTTCTGATGACACGTGTGCAAACCTCATCATCAACTACAAAAACCTGCTTTGCTTGCCAACAAGGGTTTTGCCACCAAGTATTAAGTCTTGTTTGCAAGAGGGATCAAATCCTTATTTCTCACTGCTAAATGCATATAAATTTATATAATGTAATTTTCTGGATTTTATTTTGGATATTCTATCTTTCAATATTAGAATTAACCTATCCTTCAAATTATAGACCCTTTGGGCGACATGTATGAACATTGGCACTGACAGGCCAGTTCTAAATCGCTTTAAGGCAGTGTAGAATGTGCCAGGATGTATGAACCTGTTATATGACCTGTATGTATGACCTGTTCTGCAAGTCACACATACAGGTGCAGTGTAGTGCCAAAACGACAAGTCTGGCTCGGGCTCAGGCACTACATTTAACCTGGTCTGGCTGTTCTAACTGTTCTGCGCCTAAAATTATAAATGTGTCTACTTCAAAGAATGTGGTGCGACGCCCCCAGAACGCAGCAAAATCTTTAGCGCATTAAAAAGTGTCTTTGGCGCATTACAAAGGCATTTATTGTGCCAAAGTTTGGAGTGCACCTGTTCATACATTCTTTTTGGCTCAAAATACACCAGAAAACTGGCGCAGCCCCCCATCTTACATGTTACCCTTCATGTCTTTGTCAGTGGGCAAACCTACACAATCAGCAAGGGATCATATAATTATTTCCTTTACTGTATGTGCACTTAAAAATCCCCAGCTACAAGTTGGGTCTCCCTTTTCCTGGGTTCTTTCAAGGTCCTTCGTTGAATTAACCCTGTGGCTTACAAGTTCTGCCTGCCTCCTTCTCTCTCCGTATCCCGAACTCCTTCCATGTCTCCCTCCTCAAGCCACTGGTCCTCAATCGGTTTTCCTGGGAGGATGTCACTCCTCCTCCAGTAGCCATCTCTGCTAATATCTTTGAAGTGAAGGAGAACCTGGCTGCGAAAACCATTATGGAAAAGTGGTTCTTGCTTGTCGACTGGAAGGGGTTCGGGCCCGAGACGAGGTCCTGGGAGCTGGATGGCCAAAGTACACTGGTCGGTGACTTGTTCGACCAGTTTTTTGCAGCAGTGGAATGTGCCCTGGATAAAACTGCCTAGCAATGCCCCTACTGTGCGAGCCACACTCACACAAGCCAACTGTAATGCAGAATTGAAATTGGCTGGCAGGGAGGGGACGTGGCTTGACGTTGAGAGAGATGGTCACTTAGAGGACTTCCTCTGAGCAGCCGTTGCTGCAAAAAGGGAGCTGCAGCCATCGGAACCTGGCACAGAGGGGCCATAACGGTTCCAGAAGCATCTGATACCCTCCCTGTCCTGGTGCCGGTGCTTTTTCGGGCTGTTATAGCTGCCGACACCCCTCTTGACAGAGTGTGATATTTCCTGGGCTCCCTGGGATTGGCAGGGACGGCCCTTGTGTGGAGGAGGCTGGGAGGGTGCTGGAGAGCGGAGGTGAAAGGAGACGCAAATGCCGAGCCAAGCGCTTCAGCATTATCTGGCGTGCCCCCCGCGCCGATAGAGTGCTGGAGAGCAGAGGTGAGAGGAGGCGCGAGCCCCGTGTTGGGCGCTGCAGCATCATCAAGCGCTCCTGCCTGCGCCGACATTCCTGAGGGAATGGAGGGCTGTGGAGCGGGAAACACCGAGGCCGGATGCTGTGAGCCCTGGGACCATCAAGACTGGTGGAAGTGCAGGTACGGGACCTGCCTGATTTACTGGGGGTCACTCTCCATATTGCATGGCATAGGCTAGGCTTTGGGGACCCACTGGAGGCAGACATCAGCCATTACAAGAAACTTTGTGGCTTTAGCGGCCATTTTGAATTTTGCAAAGTATCAGGAGATATTTGAGGAAATCTAAAGCACACAAAAGCCAAAATCTGCTGTCACAAACCTCACAAGGGCAAACTAGCTGCAGCGGGTGGCACCGCGTCCCACCCTGCGGATCGCGGTCGCACCCATGTCCCCCTCTCCGGGCGCCCGTCCCATGTGCTTACCTGACCACGCTCCTGTCCTGTGCTCTCCCCCTGCTGGCGCATGCTCGTTCATGTGGATTTAAAGGGACAGCGCACCGGTGATTGGGTAATTGCCGGGCGCTGACCCTATATAATGTATGGGTCCACGTTACTTCCCTGCTGGATCTTTGTTGCCTCCGTGCCCTAGAGAAAGCGTTATCTGTGTACTAGTCTCTGCCATGTTCCTGACCCTTGCCTATGTTTCTTGACTCTGAACCTTGCCGCCTGCCCTGACCCTTTTGCTACGTTTATTGACCACAAACCTTTGCCGCCTGCCCAGACCTTGCCGCCTGTCCCCGACTATGTCTACACCTCACAATTCTGTACCACACTACACCTCAGCTGCCACCGCAAGCAAGTCACGCGACCTGGTAGAACTCTGGTGAAAACCGGGACCTACTTAGATTCCGCTCCCTGGCGTAGCTTAAACCATCACTTGCGGCGGTCCAGAGGATCCACCATCGCGGCCGTTACAGTAAGATCCAGCCATGGATCCCGTCAAGGTGCCCCTGCCAAGCATCGCGGATCTCACGACTATTGTTGCCCAACAATTGCAACAAATCGCACAACAGGCACAGCAATTGGGCCAGCTCTCCGCCATGATGCGTCAGCTCCTTGCATCCCAGCAACAGTCTCCGCCTCCGTCTGTGGTTCCGTCTACACCCACTGATCCTTTGACCACCGTGGGACCCAAGCTTCGGCTTCCTTTGCCCTCCAAATTTGATGGGAATCCCAAGCTTTGTAGGGGTTTTATTACCCTTTCCTATGCACGGGGAATGATGGGGATATTCCCCCAAGGGGTCTAAAGTGGCCTTCGGGGTGAGTCTGCTATCCAAGGCCGGGCTTGGGCGACCCCCCCCCCCCCCTCCTCTGGGACAGAATGCCCTGTGAGGGGATCTACAAACCCTTCCTAAACAAATTTCCCGTACTGTCTTTAAAGGGGCGTGCATCCTCTGAAAAACCCGTCTTACCTTCGACGGGCGTCCCCCGTGGGAGACTTGCGGTTCAATTTTGTACCCGGTTTTTGGGAGTTGATTTGGGAATGACGCCGCTTTTTTGCGCCACTTTCAAAAAAACCTTCCACAGGGTAAAAGACATTTTGCAGCAAAACCTCCCATCCTCCCTGAGCAATTAATCCACCTGGCCCCCCTCGATGTAAGTTCGCTGAAAGGCAGGAAGAGCTCCCCCAAAGGGAGAGACTCTGCACGCCCCCATGGGGCTCTTCCCCTGCCTCCGGTTTTCCCAGCGTTTCTCCATTGCCGCCTCCTAAAACCCCGATGGGGAAACCCATGAGGGGATGGGGCCCATTTATGGGGAGCAAGAGCTGACCCCGTGGGGCAAGGATTATGTCTTACTGCGCCACCCCAAACTGTCCCGAAAAGTCCCCAGTGTCGGGGGAAAAACCCCCGCACCTAGGTGCGTGGGAGAGGCGCCCCTAGGTGTGATCCCCCTCTCCATTTTAATGATGCCGGGGGGTAAATTTGATGGGGGCCCGTCATTCGGATTTCTGCTTTCCCGTACCCGGGTCAGCCGGAATTTCCCTCCATGCCAATTTGGGGTAAACCGATACCGCTTGCCTTTCCCGGGCGGAAAACCCTCTGCTTATTTTTCGGTCAGGGGGGGAACTCCTTATGACCCCTCCAGTCATAAAGGGCCGGGTGCCCCTCCATGTGGGGGCTCTACAAAAGGAAAGATCCGTTCCAGTTTCCTCACCTTCCTTGAATTCTTTTGGGGTTTCCCCTGGTTGCAACATCACCCCCTAGGGTCGACGGAGGAAAAAGCGAGGTCCCTTTGGGGGGCCCGGAATCCCGGGAACCTCTGTTTGGGGGGCCCCAAAGCCGGCCGTAAGTACCAGGTTTTTGGGGGCGTATTTTTGAAAAGCGGGCTGAGACCTGCCCCCCCATGGGCCTTATGACTGCCCAATTTGACCTCCCCCCTGGCCCAGCCCCCCCCGGTAAGGGGTCTATCCCTGCCCCTCCCGGGGAGATCAGGCCTTTGGCCTATAACAAGAAAACTTGTAGAAAGGATTTATTCGCAAATCTTTTCCCCCAAGGGAGTGGGTTTTCTTTCGTGCAAAAAAAAGGAGTTTCCCTCCGCCCGTGTATTGACTATGGGGTCTAAAAAAATCCAGTAAAAAAATCGCTACCTTCCCCCACTAATTCGGAGTTTTTTCATCGCTCGGGGGCTAAGGTGTTCTTCAAATTGGACCTGCGAAAACCTATACCCTCATCAAATTGGGAAAGGGGGACGAGGGGAAAATATTTTTTTAAACCCGAAGGGACATTTTGAATATCTCGTGGCCCTTTGGGCTATGCAACCTCCATCTGTTTTCCCAAAAATTTGTCAATGATGTCTTCAGGGATCTATTATACCCTGCGTATAGTGTATTGGATGTCATCCTGATCTTCGCTCCCATTCCCCCCATGGGACAAAACCCCAAAATCGCGAAACAAACGATACGCCAAGCTGAAAAATGTTTATCCCCAACCAGTTCCTTTTCCCGGGGTATAAGTCTAGCTGGGGGCTCCCAGATGGCCCCCGGAAAAACCCTTCTGCGGTTCTGAGTGGCCCCCTTCGGCCTTTGGGTGATACAGCGCTTTCGGGGCTTCCCCAATTATAACGAAAATTCATTCCCACTTCTCCCCCCTTGGGGGCCCCCTTTGGGGCCCCACCAGAAAGAAGGTAACAGATGTTGGGCCTTCGGAGGCTGAAAAGGCGTTCACCCAAATAAAAACTGCCTTCCCTCGCGCCCCGTCTTAGTCTGTCAGATCCCCCAAAGCCCTTTCTATGGAGGTGGATGCCTCCTCCGTGGGGGCAGGGGGGGTCCTCACACAGAAAAGGCCCCCAAAGGCAAGACTCTCACATGCAGGTTCTTCTCCAAACCTTTCGCCGGGGGAGGGGAATTTTCCTTGGGATCGGGAGCTCTTTGGTCATCAAATTTTGCCCTGGGGAATGGCGACATTGCGGAGGGGGCCGTCACCCAATTTTTTATCTTTTTGGGCCCAAGAATCTCTTTTATTTCAAAAGGCCAGAGTCTAAACCCCCCGCCAAGCCAGGTGTCTTCTTTTTCCACGTTTTGACTTTTTCATTCACTTCCGGGCTTGCGAAAAAACTCAAGGCTGATTCCTCCCTGGGGAAATGGAGTGGGGGGCTGTTCCCCGTTGGCTGGGCACCCCGGAGCACAGAAGTCTTTTTCTCTTATCTCTCGGCACTACTGGTGGCCAATCTGACACAAACGCAAGGACTTCAGCGTCCCTGTTCAGTGCGTCGAAAAAAAGGTTCCACTCACGGACCCCCAGGGCTCTTTCATCCGCTGCCCTTTCCAGAAATCCCTGGACACACATAGCCATGGATTTATCAGTACCCCCTATTCTTCGGGAAATTAGTCAGGGGTGGTACGGACCGATTTTCAAAGATGTCCCGCTTTGTGCCTCTTCCCCGGCCCGCCTCTGACCACAATTGGGCCCATCACTTCTTCCGGCCCATTTTCCGTCTACAGGGGGTTTCCTTTTCCCCCAATCGTCTCTGGGGTTGTTCAAATTTTACCCAATTTTGGCGGGGGCTATGTTCCTGTTTGCAAGTCAACTAGATTTTCTCGGCCCACACCTAGTCCAATGGACGTGGAAAGGGTTAATCAAATTCTGGGGGAAAATTTGCGTATTTTTTTTCCAATGTCAGGGGCAAAAGGGGGCCCAGCTCTCTCCTGGGGGAGTTTTCTTTTCAACCATCGTGACTCGGGGTTTCAGCCCCTTTTCTCCATTTTTGTGTCTATGGCCGCCACCCCCCGCCCTCTCCCTTCCCCCGCCCACAGTTGGAGGGGGCCCGCTGTGAATGACCAAGTTCGGGATTCTGCCCTCTGGAAGAGACTCGAGTTCCTACTTCGGGCCCCTTTCTCGTTGAAGTCTCGGCAGACCATCCCCCCCTTCCCCCCAGGGGACGGGTTGCTTTCTTCAAAGTCTTGTTAAAAATTCCCCGTTTTCAATTGGATTCCCCCTTCCCGGGACCCTTCAAGGGCTCCGGGACTTAAACCCGTGACTACAAGCTCGCTTACTCCCCCGCTTCGGATCCCAAAAATCTTTCCACGTCCCCTCCTCAAGGCTCTGGTCCTGAATGTTTTCTCAAAGAAAGGGATCGCCCCCCCGGGGTGATTCTGCTGACACTTCGAAATAAAACCCCTGGCCATGAAGCGTTCTTCCTCGTGGATTGGAAGGGGGTTGGGGCCAAGGGGAGATCCTTGGGGGGTCAAAGGGGGGCTGTAACGGGGGTGCCGGTCCCGCCCTGCGGTTCAGGTCGCGCCCTGTCCTCCTCTTGGGGACCTGGCGGGGGGCGGGGGGCGCCGTGACCGTGCTAAAGGGTTTCGGGGCCCCCCTCCTCCTCTTACCTGAACCCCCCCTTGTTCCCCTCCCCCCTCCGGACGGAATGCGCACGCCGCCCCCTAGGCGCCGCCGCGCTTGTTCATTGGATTTAAAGGGACAGCGCCCGGTGATTGGAAATTGCAGGGGGAGACCCCTATATAAGAAAGGGGCCCCGCACTTTCCCCCCTGGATCTTTGTTGCCCCGTACCTAGAGAAAGCGTTTTTTTGTGATATTTCTGCCGTTTTCCTGACCCTTGCCTACTTTCTCGACTCTGAAAATTGCGCCTGCCCCGACCCCTTGCTACGTCATTTACCCAACCTTTGCTGCCTGTCCCCGACTAGTCTATGCTCAAATTCCCACCCGCTAACCCCGGCGCCACCCCAAACAATCAAATGGGGGTAACGACCCCGGGAAATCCCGCTGCACGTCCATCCCGCTTTGCGGTGGCTTGGTGAATACTGGACTTACTTAGACCCGCTCCCCCGGCGTGGCTTTCACCATCGCTTGGGCGGTCAGAGGGCCCCTATCCAGCCCTTACAAGCAGTTAGCTAAAAAATTTCCTTCCAAACCACATAATCTTGATCAGCAAGCTGTCTGCTCTGTATCTAAATTGGCGTCCCTGTCAACTTCCTCTATTTACACTCACATCAGTGTTGACCAGAGCGGTTTTACGCCATTACATACGCAAGCTCCACAGGTAGACAAATTGCTGGACTCTTCTTTTCTATCAGAATCCAAATTTTCTATGCTGCCTATACAGCATAGAACTCCACGAAACCCGAAAAGTGAAACTGAGATCCTGGTCTAACCCTATGGAGTAAACGATGCATTCACCCTCACCTTTGCTTGCTGAAAAATCCCCTGACCGTCAATGGACCTCCTCCTCTGAGTCTATACTAGGATTTCCAGATATAAAATCCAGGGCACCGTCTCAAGCTCCAAATTGGAAGTTTTATTTAGACCATTTGCCTACCAAAAACGACTTCAAGCTATGCAAAACAGAAACATGCAAAACAGAAACTGCAGCAGTACGCTCGGATCTCAAGATCACAGCAGATTGTGTCAGTGATTTAGAGGTGGCCCACGACGAGACATGGGGATACATAGCTGAACTGAAAACTCAAATCTCCCCACAAGCACAAATGCACCGGGATACTGCCAAACACCTGGACGATCTAGATAACAGAGGACGCCATAATAATATTAGGGTCCCGGGAATCCCAGAAAGGAGCAGAACATCTAAGAGCCATTCTAAACACTATTTTTAACTCCCTGCTGGGCGAGCCATCCTCTCATAGCATTAAACTGGAGAGAGCCCATTGAGTCCTTTGCTAATCAGCCGAGAGATGTAATTTGCTGCCTGCAGGAAACCTCCAACCTCCATCATGTCTGTTCTCAGTTGAACGTTACTCCTCCTGAAATCCCAGATTGGGAAATTAAACTACCTTCACCACCGCCTGCGGTTTGACAATCTGCAGCCAGTGGGTGCGGGAGACGACCCTCAAGGGATCAAAAGAAGACTCTCCTCGGAACCGACAGCTTTGCTGACAATTGAAGTTTTTTTTTTGTGTTATGTGTTGAATACTTCTAATTCTCTCAGAATGTATTGCTAGCTCACATATGCATTTTTTTTCCACCAGTCGCTATCTCAAACTGACCAGGTTCCGTAATATATGTAACTTCATATTGCTAATTATGCTGCTGCCATCTATTTCTGATGGAGGGGTGGTGGCAGACACGGGGACGCTGGAATTTTTCTGTTCTCTTCCTCCTCTCCGCCATACTACCTCACATATAAAACATTGAATGTTTGAGGCCCCATGAAGCCATCTTGAAGTGCCTGACACTTTTTTTCCCCCCCACTAGAGGTTGTTTAAGCTAGAAGGTCTCCTTTCATTTGCTTCCCCCCTTTTTCCCACCTCTTCCCCCTCCTATTTTCCCCTCTAGGAGACTGGAGCCTTTCGTATCTCTGGTTACTATACTGTTGTTGAATAGTTTAAATATAACCTACCCTACTCCAGAGCCTATTAACTCTATATTTTACCTACTGAGTTTACACTCCGTAAAGTTATGTTTTTACCTTCATGTGCTTATGGTTACACGTTGCAATGTTGTCTGGTCATTACCCACCCTATCATTTATTCTGGTCTATTCTCCCAGGGGAAGGAATTAACAACATTTTACACCTTTGACTTACTTTATGATGGCTAAACTGATATCTTTCAATGATAAGGGTCTCAGGTCTACCATCAAACGAAGACTGTTACGGTTGGAGCTGAAACAAATGAAAGCAAAAATAGTCTTTCTCCAGGAGACTCATTTCAATAAAGAGGGGAACTTCTCTTTTGCCATAGGTCTATACCCAACTGTCATCGTTTCCTCCCATAGTAGAAAAAAGGCAGGTGTAGCCATTTTACTGTCCCACAAGTGTACCTTCCAGGTTCAACAATCCATAATAGATGACAATAGTAGATACATTATTTTAAATGGCACATATCTATGTGCACCTTTCACCCTATGTAATGTTTATATACCTAACCACTCCCAAATACGCTTCCTCAACAGAATTCTTCTTAAGTTGAAATGCTCCCTGTCCTCCACAATATTAATTGGCGGGGATTTTAATATGGTCTTCTCAGAATCGGCTGAGAGATTACATCTTAAAGCTACACCTACCTCCCCTGCCCAGGCCCAGCTTTCTAGGAAATTTCGAAAATTTATTAGAAAGTATGCTTTATTTGACTTATGGAGAACTGACCATCCACAGTAACATTCCTATACCTTTTTCTTCTCGCCCCATCAATCCCACTCATGAAATGACTACTTTTTTGGAAAAATTCCAGCCTGAGGCGCATGGCATCAGCTGAAAAACTTGTTATTTACCATGGTCCGACCACGCTCCCATAACACTTTCTCTTAAACCACACAATACCCCCATTCGTAATTGCCACTGGCGCTTAAATGAAAATTTAATTAAAAATCCTCAAACAAGGGAGGAGTTAAAACAACATATAATAGATTATTTCTCTGAAAACGAGGGCATGGTTTCCTCTCACATTATACTCTGGGGAGCACATAAAGCAGTGTTACATGGATGGTGTATAGCAATAGGATCACGAATTTAAAAAAATTCTAATCTGGAAAGAGAGAATTTACTATCTCAACTGACGACACTGGAGTCTTCCTTTGTGCTGTGTCGGCCCCATCAAAGTGTCCATCAGAAAAATTGTAGCTATTTGTGCACAACTTAAAAGCCTGGCAATGGTCAGAATGGAAAAACTGATGCTGCACACTAGACAAAAATACTTCGAAAGGGGAAACAAAGCCCAGGCAGCTGCGGGAGGACCAAGAACGTCGCTCCCCACATGCCCTAAAAGATAGCAATGAGCATATAACTTATGCTCCGAATAAAATTGGACAAATGTTCCATAAATATTTTTCAGACCTTTATTCACTTCCAGACAACCTTCTGAGGGAGCAATTGGCAAGGGATGATGTCCTACACCAATTTTTTTCATCCTGTAGTTTACCCACACTCCCCCCAGAAGCGGTGGAAATCATTAATTCCAAGATAACTTCTGAAGATTTAGATGAAGCCCTCAAATCACTGCCATCAGGAAAAATGCCAGGTCCTGATGGACTAACCTATCTCTACTACCAACTTGCATCATATCAAACACAGATGTATAACTCCATACTGGGAAGACTGACGGTGCCGGCCTCTTTCCTACACTCATGTATATCTTTAATACCAAAGCCAAATAAAGACCTTATGGAGTTTTCCAATTACAGACCTATTGCTTTACTCAATTGTGATCTTAAGATATTTACTAAGATACTAGCAAATAGACTGGCAATATGGTTACCGCCCGCTAATACAAAAATGCGATCAAGTTTGGATTTGTAATGTTATGTCAGGGAGGGGATAACACAAGAAAAGTAATTAATCTAATTAATGTGGTCAACAAAATGGATCAATCGGTATAACTCCTAAGTTTAGATGCCGAAAAGTCGTTTTACCACCTCAATTGGTCATATATGATGGCATCATTATAAAAATTTGGAATAACGGGTCCTTCCTCCAAGCACTCCATTCCCTTTATTCCATACCTACAGCTACTATTAAACTACCATACAATCTATCCCCCTTAATACAAATTTCAAATGGTACATGGGATGCTCACTATCTCCCCTGCTTTTTGTGTTATGTGTTGAACCTTTTGCTGCTGCTGTCCACCTTAATCCAAATATTCATGGAGTAACTATAAGAGACATAGAAGATGACATTTTATTAACCTTAACTTCTCCACACATTTCCCTCCCAAACGTACAACTACTTAAAAAAAATTCTACAATCTATCCGATATAAGATCATATGCTAAACCAAGGCACTCCCTATAAATATATCACAATAAACTTTCTAATCCGTGAAAGCCAATTATCGCTACAATTGGAAAATACATTCCTTAAACTACCTGGCAGTCAATTTAACACCCTCTTTTTCAACCGTTTTTACTAACAATTTTGCCAGCAAATACAGTGAAATTAGAACTGCTTTGAAGAGGTGGATGCCTTTACCATTGTCTCTATTTGGTAGAATCTCGGCAGTAAAGATGATTTTGCTGCCAAAACTACTATACTCTGCAAATCCCGATTCTGCTGAAAGACTTAAAAGCAATTCAGGCCTCTTTCCTTCAATTTATTTGTTCTAATAAAAGATAAAGGATAGGGAGGAGTGTCATGCTGATTGGTGACAATGAAGTGGGACTCGCAGTCCTAGACAGCATTAAATATTACTGGGCAACACAGCTCGTAGGATTCCTGCATGGTCTACTTTGTTGGCAAACTTGAGGTGGGCTTAAATAGAGATGTTGTGGCTAGCATCAGTCCATCCAAATTCTCTACTTTGTTCCACATCTCACATTCAGCCTGATTCTCCGTTATTGGGCAAAATGCAATTGATGTGGACAATATGGAAAAAAATGTGCAAAAAAAATTTGGCCTTGGCTCTACCTTCTCAACTATGACCTCCTTTTTATTCAATCCATTATTGCCGATGAAAGGCAATTTAAACATTGAAGGCCATGTATTGACTGCAAATTATTTAGATCGTGAATTTGATCTTAAAACCAGGCAAATACTCCCATTTGAAAAACTGAAATCAGATTTTCTGATTACGGAGAGTTGTCGTTACTCATATCTACAAATCTCACATTTTTTACAATATACGTTGAAATCCACAAAAGTCTCCTTACCAACTAGGTTTGAACTAATTTGTAAATTATACACCTCAACCAGAGGACTGATATCTATACTATAATGCTACACCCATTCCCAGATGAACCCTTTGTACACTCATACATGAGAAATGGGAGGGATACTAAGACAGACAGATTAAAACTGAGGACTGGAAATTGATTTGGAAAAGAGCTGCCCAGACTTCCCTCTGTGATATCTATAAAGAGAAAATATACAGAAAAAGGGGAAAAAAATTACTCAGAGAAAAAACAGAAACATGCCAACTCACTGCTAGAAAGAGCTGAATGAGACATGAACACAGTTTTTCTCTGAGTAATTTTTCTCCCCATTTTTTCGGATATTTTGTGGATTTAAGGGAGTGTATGGACTGCTGCATAGATGAGGAGCCGTGAAGGGGCTTGCCGGCTTACAATAATGTCATTATGTAACCAATACCTCATATTAGATGTTTTTCCAGTATGTGAACAAAATTTTTTTGCCAACATACTGGGGACTGGATGCAAGTAGAATACCAGCAGCCGTGCCCCCCTCATCAGGAAGGTGTGCGAGCGCTGTCTACGGTATTTTTGCCATCGTATAGTCCCCAACCTATGTAACTGTTTTTTTTTTTTTTGCTATTTTTGCATGCAATGTTATATATGTCAATTAAAGAGGTGCGAGCTTTCAGTCCACCCTAGTGGAGAAGAGTATTGGTTACCACCAGACAGCTGCACCTGAGTATTTTTCTGAATAGCAGGGGCCTTTTTGCCTCTGTGCTGTGTTAAGTTTCATCTCAGCTTTTCTAGCAGTGAGTATGGCCATGTTTATGTTTTTTATCTATAAAGAGAATCATTAAAAAATTCTAATGCTATGGTATCATACACCATCGTTGCTGCATAGCCTTAATCCAACAATCTCAGACCAATGTTGGAGATGTAATGCTCAAGGCGTTAATATATATTATATATTCTGGGAGTGTCAAGTTATTCAAAGTTGTTAAAAGATTTATAGTAGACCTGACAGGTCTGCAGGTCCTACTGGATCCAACTTTCTGTTTATTAAACTTACTCCCAGGTGTTTGATTTTTTCCTTTTGGAAACGTAAAGACCCTTCGGTGATGCAGCATGTTTTTCAAAGACTTAAAACTATGTGGAGCATGGAATACTTAACTGAATCTACTTGGTCGCTAAGGGATAACTATGCCATTATAAATGACATATGAGTTGAGACCTGATGCCTTCAAATAATATAGAACTCCTAACTCCTCTACCTTTGGGACTTGTTAGTTTTGTCTTCCCCCTCCCCCTCCCTTTTGTATCTTGGTTATTGTCAAGTTGTTGTTTTGTTTTTTCATCCTGATTGTCATTTGGATCATGTATGAGGTTTTGTAATGAGCAAACGGACATCACACATGCCACTTATCTATAATTTGTCAAATAATTCATAGTTTATAATGTGCCTTGTTTTTTTTGTTTTTTTAAATGTACTATGTTTTTGTATGTTGTTCATGTATAATACCACTGAAATCTATGTACAATTTGAATATGATATACTAAAATAAAAACACAGTTAAATAAAAAAAAGAAATTGTCTGGCAGGCCAAAACTTACTGCATGGCGGGCCAGATTTGGCCTGCAGGACAGAGTTTGACACCCCTGGCCTTGAAGGACCTGGTCTGTAAACATGGGAATGGCCCCTCACCCATCACTTTGGACATTTCTGTAAGCCCATTACATTAAGTCTCCATCGAATCTATTCTCAGAACTCAAATCGTATAAAGTGTAAAAGTAAAACAAAGTAGGGGAAATTCCAGTGAGGAGGAAGAAGATGTCTGGCAGGGAATACTATCCAGTCGCTAGGCACTTGGTGAAAAGTGTACAGGGAACTACTGATCTACCACATCTAGAAGGGCCTAAGAGAGAGAATCTAGAAGATCTCATGGTTGTTCAAGCAGGGCAAGTAGAAGCTACTCCTGATTGGAAATTGAATACTGCAGGAAAAAGAAGAGTTAGAAATTTAAGTAACACTACTTTATGTAAGCTAATGTGAAAACTAGAAATTGTGATGTTCTAAAAGCTTGTGCTATAAGTATAGCCTGCCATAGACCTCTGTTGTCTCTGCTGTCCTTCTTCTTCTTCCAGATACACTAAATCTCCCAGCACACCAGCATCAGCCACCTTCATCCGCACATCTACATCAGGTGCCTACATCAGTGTCCCTGCAACTGCCATTCTTTTACACTAGCATTTTCATTGCTAACCTACAATACCTAAATCTTTTAATAAAGCTATCCTGTTCAGACAACCCCTTTTGTTAGGAGTATCCACCTACATGAAGCATTAAATCAACAAATCATGCACATAACACATGGATATGCCCAATCCCAGGGAAAAGCTGTTTGTGTAGTGGGTTTCATTATTGGGGGGAACCTGTCTAAAAAGCACTTTATGGATAGGAGTGAGGCCTAAAATTAAACAAAACTGCACCAAAATTTCAATGCATTTTGTCAGTGAACAGTAAGTCAACCAACACTTAAATTTTAAACCCCAAAGAAGGCCTTGTACATTTAAGCCACTAAGAGAATTTGTCCTCTAAAAACCACTCGGATCACTGCACGGGGCTTGGCCGAGCTCTCGCCCCTCCACAGGCGGAGACAGCAGGGAGGGGGCGTTTTATGAGGGGCTAGGGCCAAGGTCTGTAAGCTGTATCAAATAGCAAGCGGGGGGGATTAAAAAGTTCCAACCCCCGCTTACAACAAATCTCCACGACATCTAAAGCAAACAAACAACCCCCTGTTTTTGTGCAGTCCTCCCAAAAAAACAATCGGGGGCACTTAAGTTGTTACTAAATAAAAAGTGCCCACTAATACGCAAGCGGGAGGGAAAAACCTTTCACAGCCCCCCTGATCTTTCTTTTAGTAAATTAAAGCTCCACAGACACACATGATTATAAAAACACCTTCACGCTGTCCATCATACTGACCACAGATCACCCCTCACCCTATCCCTCAACTGTTAGAAGCAAGGGAGCGGGCAACCCGGGGTTAACCAGCACACACTACACAACACAAAACCCAACCCTCCCCCCCCTTTTCCCTACAAAAGCATCACAATGCCTAAACTGTGGAGAGGGGCTCTTGCTCTGACCTGTATTTAGAACTGATATCACCAGCACTGCAGCCAGTGAGACAAAAAATCAACATCTGTGCTATATATTTGAGAAGCGATGCACTCTACACCAGGGGAACCAAAATCATAGGACATTTTTAATGAACAAAAATTGCAAAGCGCTTGTTTTTTAAAAGACTTTTAATTTTAAAACCCAAACATTTAGGGGACAACCCTTTAAGTATTATCCAGAGGAAGGGAAAAGCTTTTCCCAAAGGTAAAGCCAATTGTCCTCATTTTAGGAAAAAATTTCCCTTCCCCACCCAACTGGCAATCAGAATAAATCCCGGATCAACGCCCCTTCTCCAGAATCCGTCACTATACCGTTATATTATTGCACTCCAGACCCTTTTTGAACTCTGTCATTGAATTTACCTGACAAATTTCCCGGCAAGAGTTCCAGTGCTCACCTCTTTTCAGTAAAAAATCTCTTCCTATTTTAGAGGACGTAGGGAGCCCCCCCCCCTTTTTCTGGATACAGTCCTGGTATAAATGATCTTGAAGAGATCTCTATATTGACCTTTTAATATATTTAAAACATATTTATCAGCCCCCCCAAGCCTCTTTTCTCAAAACAAAATACCCTACTTTTGCAACTTTCTGGTATTGCAGTCCCCCCACCCTTTTTATTTTTTTTTGTTGCCCCCTTGTACCTGTTCAACCTATAATTATTTTCCTGTGCACTGGTCCCCAAAAACTGACACAATTTTCCATTGTGGTCAACCATTGGACTTTAAAGGGGAGAAAATTTTTCCATCATTGCATCTAGACCATTTTAAACACCCCAAATCCATTTCCCTTGGCAGCTGCTGCCAAAGTTTAAAACGCCACCCGGGTTTCCCCAAAGCCTTCTCCTGCACTTTTACCTAGCTTTTTTTTCCTTTTTAACAAGAAACATGTAATGGATTTTTCCTCCCAATGCAAAACCCTTTGCATTTAACGTGTTAAACCTCATCTGCCATTTCTCTCCCCAGGTCCAACTTACCCAGTCCCTTTTAATAAACTTTACCCTTTTGGGTTTTGATTATTTTACAACTAGTATCACTGCAAAATCGTTTTTTTTTACTGTTTAACCCTTGTTAAGATCATTATAAAATTTTAAAGAGGATGGGGCCCAATACAAACCCCGGGGTACCCCACAGTACAGGGACCTCTGAGTAGTACCTTTTAATTACCACCCTTTTTTTTTCTACACTGACCCATTGTTTACCCACTTGCACACATTTTCGCCCACCAAAGCATTCTCATTTTACTTACAACCTCTTATGTGGCACCTAACATAGCTTTTGAAAAAACCAAATAATACATCCGTTCTCACCCCGCCCGTCCAAGCCCAACTTCCTCTTAAACTTTTTAAGATTCGTTTGACAGGACCGATCCTTCATAAACCCATCGGAACGGGGTTATACATTTATTTTCGTTAGGTACTCCAGGGTTTTGAAGAAAAACCCCAAACATTTTCCCACAACAGGTTTAAATTACGGGACATAGTTTTTCCCGGATCACTTTTTTTACCCCTTTTTGAATATTGGGACCACATTTGCATGCCCAATCCTTGGGGGAAACCCTTATGATACAGCCAAAATATTTAAGAATTGGCCTATCATTAATTACTTAACTTCCTTTGGGCACTGGGGGGGGATACCATCAGGGCCTGGTGATTTGTCTATTTTAAGCTTCTTAAGACAAGCCGCACTTCTACTTTTAAGACAAAAACTTTAAATTGGAGACCTCAACCCCTGCTATCACAGGAAGTCATCCTCCTCGTAAAAACAATAAGAAAATTTTTGAATAGGTTTTTCTTTCTTCTCATCGCCCCCCCAAAAATTTCCTCATATTTTTCAAAAGGGGCCCAAAATTTTCTTTTTTAATTTTTTTATATTTGTTTTTTAAAAAAATTTTGGGGGTTTGTTTTTTCTTCTATGGAAAAATGTCTTTTTGTCCCAGCTTTTCTTCCTTTAAACATTATTTTACAAATTTTATTTTTTTTTATAGTTTTTTTTGTGCCCCTTCATTGCCCTACCCGTTTTAAAATAAGGGTGAAACACTTTAATTTTTTTTATTTATTGGGTTTCCCTTTGCATCTCTGTTGATCCACATCCCGGGTTTTTTCCCGGTTTCTAAAAAAATTTTTAATTCCATAAGGTAGGGACCCCTCACAGGGGGAACCAAACCCAAATGTTTTTTTAAAAATCCCCATTTTTTTGTTCTGCTAAAAATTTAAACAACTTGTCGCAGTCAATTTCCGGGTTTCCAAAGGGCCCCCCTAAGCAGAAAAAAAATTACCCCCTTTCCCAAAATTCCCGTATTTTTGTGCTTCTCACAAAATTTCCTATTGGGAAAGGGTAAAAGGAAATTTATTATATTTTTGGGCACTATTTTCCTTTGGGGCCCCCCAACATGAAAACCCTTTGTTTTCCCCGTTTATTCTATTTGCAATATTAAATCAAAAAGGGGGCCCTTTTCCTTTCCCTCCCGGTTCCGCACCATTTGGGAAGGTAATTTCTTTTTGTTATTGACAAAAACCTGGGTTTCCTTTAAAAGAGTTGCAGGGGTTTTTGGTTTTTCCCAAATTTAAAGTCAAGGGAGTTTTAAAAACAAACCCCTTAAAAAAACAACAGGTTTAGGGGCCCCTGGGAGGCAGGGGAGGGTAACCCGGGGCCCATTTTACAGTTGAAACCCAAAATTTTACATAAACTATATTTAAAGACACATAAAGGCATGTTTCTCCCCACATCTGACATGAAAACAAACAAACCTTTCCCCCTTTTAGGGTAATTTTGGATTACAAAAATGATTTAAAATTTGCCCCTGCCAGAATGAGAGACAGATAATTTTTTAAAGGTGTTTTTAAATACTTTTCTGCAAATTCAAAAGTTTTTAAAATAAAACCAAATTTCTGTGCCTTTTAAACAAACGGGGCAGCCCATAAAGAGATTCCCATTTTTTTTTTTGGAAACTTTTGGTAGGTTTATTGGGAATATTTGATTAATTAAGACACACCCGTGGATTTAAAATTTTTTTTTAAAGCAACCCCAAAAAACACACTGCTTTTTTCCCCTGTGTAAAAACATTGGGAAAAATCTAAAGAAATCCCCCCCCAAAATATCAGGAAGAGAATTGTGGACTTGCCAATTCCCGGATCCCTCCTCGGGTGCAAATTCCAGAAACCTGAAAGGGGTCTCGTTCAATTTTCAAAAAATTTTACGCAAGTATAAAAAAAAAATAGGGAAAGTCCAGCCTTCCCCACCCGCCAGGAAGTTTTAATTTTCCCCAAGTTGAATGTGCTTTGGGCCGACGTGCAAATCAAAACCAATAACCAAAAACAAAAGAAATGTAAGATGCTGGGGGAAGCTGGGAATTTTGTACATTAAAACAGTGAAAAAAAGAAAAAATTTCAAAAATTTGGGGTGAAAGGCCACTCTGCCAGGAAGAAGCCATTACTCCAAGAGACACATATAAAAGCCAGATTGATGTTTGCAAATGCAGACAGGAACAAAGACCAACATTTTTGGAAACATGTCCTGTGGTCTGACGAAACTAAAACTGAACTGTTTGGCCATAATGACCATCGTTATGTTTGGAGAAAAAAGGGAGAAACTTGGAAGCCTAAGGACACATCCCAACTGTAAAACACGGTATCATGCTGTGGGGTTGTTTTGCTGCAGGAGGGACTGGTGCACTTCACAAAATAGATGGCAACATGAGTAATGAAGATTATGTGGCAATACTGAAGCAACAAATCAAGACAACAGTCATCAAGTTAAAGCTTGGGCGGAAATGGATCTTCCAAATGGACAATGACCTGAAGCATGCTGCCAAACTGGTTACAAAGTGGTTTAAAGATAATCAAGTCAATGTTTTGGCGTGATCATCACAAAGCCCTGATCTCAATCCTATTGAAAATTTACGGGCAAAGCTGAAAAGGCAGGTGTGAACAATGCGACCTACAAATATGGCTCAGTTCCACCAGTTCTCTCAAGAGGAATGGGCAAAACTTCCAACCAACTATTGTGAGATGCTTATGGAAGGATATCCAAAATGTTTGACCCAACTCATACATTTTAAGGGCAATGCTACCAAATACTAATGGAATATACTGTATGTAAACTTTTGACTTTGTAGAAAGTAATAAAAATGCCTTAAAAATTATCTCTCATTATTCTGGCATTTGACAAATATAAATAATTTTGGGAATCCTAATTGACCTAAAACAGGTAAGGTTTATTCTGATTTCATGTCAGATGATGCACCACATGCATATGTGTCTTTTTATATAGTGTATGTAAACTTCTGGTTTCAACTGTAGATAGGCAGGCATGGAATATTGGCCCATATAGGTAGGCAGGCAGGCACCATTGGTGTTAAAAAAGAAATAACTTACTTACCTGTCTCCTGGATTCCCCAATGTGACGAGCGCCCAGTCAGTCTCTGTGCTCGGTGCGGACGGTACGATGATGTGATGTCATCACACCACCCACGTCAGCACTGTGGGCCGGCTCCTGGTAAGCTTAAGGACTAATGCCTTAGGCTTCCCAGGGAGATTAGCAGATGAGAACGCCCGGCGGCACCAGGCAGTCTGACTCCTGCCTCTGAAGGCTCCTGAATGCTCGGGACAGAGCAGGAACTCCTGGGATAGCAGAACCTCCGGGATCTGTGTCCTTAAGGGCCTGGCCCCCCAAGAACGCGCCCCGTAGCAGTTGCTACGTCTGCTACCCTAGTAGTTCAGCCTCTGCATTGAACGCTGTAACAAAAGAAACCTAATGCTGACATTTTTAGGTTTTCTTGGTAATCCCACCTTCCATAACAAAGGAAAATAAAAAGTGATCAAAAAGTTGCATACACTCCAAATTGGTACCAATAAAAACTAGACCTTGTCCCACAAAAAATAAGCTACCACATAGTACCAATGGCATAAAAATAGAAAAAAGAGAGACTTTCTTATAGTTAGCAAAACATAAACAAAACTATACACATTTGTTATTACTTGAATGGTACTGACACTGACAAAATAGATTACTTTGAAATTATTTCGATTGATGAACTCCGTAAGAATAATTCCCCCGTCGTCAAGAAAAAAAAATAAGCAATTGTGTTTTTTCTTTTTCCATTCCACTCCCCCCCAATTTTTCTTTGCGTGCCAATACCTTATCTGGCCTTTTTAATGCTATCAATTAAAAATGCAACTCATCCCACAAAAAAAAGCAAGCCGTCAAGCTTGGCAGAGTAATAAAAATATTATGGCTCTTGAGAGTCGTGGAATAAAAAAAAAAACATATATGTTATGTAGCATACTCAAGGCATGGCTATTTTCTATTTTTTTTCCAAAAGGCTTTTCTACAGTGAAAGAAAAAATTTTGAAGACAAAACGTGTTTCAAAAAGTCTGTATAAAAAAAAACACAAAAAATGTGTATGAAAGACACCTAAGACTTGATAGAGTGCCATATGAAATAACCACTTAGCTGCTGCCAATAACGAGAAACAGCTTAGGTAGAAATGACAGGAACTGATTATTGGTGAAATTGGATGTGTGCTTCAGCATTTGTACTCATTCCAATGATCTTGGGCAATTTAATTACTCACTTAGTTCAACAAAGTTCATTGTGTGGAAGCAAACACTCCTTAATGTATATGTGCCAGGTAAAACAATATCATAGCCATATTTTATACCCACCCAGCTGGTTAATTACAAAACGTCAGAATTATCTAATTACAAGGGTCGATTGAGTAATCAAACGTCAAATATGCTAAATAGTGGCATGAGAATATTAGCACGCTATGCCCTGAAGTCACAATTATGTTGGTTTTCCACGTATTAATAATGGAGGAACTTTTACAAGACTATGAGCCAGCCTCAGTGAATGGGGAGATGGCCACAGATGCGCAGCTCTTCCCTATTCATGTCTATAGGAGTTCTGCCATAGAAAAGAACTGGGAGAACTGTGCAAGTGAGGTCATCTTCTGGATATCTGAGACCAACTTGCAGCTCGCTCGTGATGGCCTTACAAAGGGATTTGACAAATTCCCTGTAAGATTCCACCCCTGTAGACACCACAATACTTTTGGTTCAGGCAAATCATCCTATTTTGTCTTAGGTTGGTAGTTTCACCTATTCACGCCTCTTTTTTATTACATTTGACAAGGGCTGCCATTAGTAATTTCAGGGTCCCATACAGCTCAAGCTTCTGAGCCCATTAGCAATTAACATCTTGCACCATATCATTGCGCTCCTTTTTTGAATTGGATCAGGGTCCCTTACAGGAGTACATACGGTTGCCATTAGAAATGTATGAGACCCATAAAACTATTGAGTCTGGGCCCTAGAGCCTCCCCATTACAAAGGAGGTTATCAGAGGCCCTGGGAGTAGCAAAATGCAGTGGCAGCCTGGGTTGCCCAACAGTGGTTGAAGGGGTTGTCTCGCTACAAAGAATAGCTTTCAAAATTTAGGGAACACTAAATGAAGACGTTTTCCAAATATATTGCGTAGTTCATCTTTTTTTGTTAAGAAGCTACAAATGATTTTATCACCTCTGTGCTCTCTCTGGTTCCCCAAGTGACCGACCTGTGTACTCCTTCTCCCCTGCTGTTTGTTCTATCTGATAGCAGGGAGTGATCACACAGGTTGCAGCCAGCAGTGTGAAAGTAAGTGTGTTATCTGATCTTTCAGACAAAAGACAAATTACTGTTTACATTAGCTCAGAAGCTTCTCCAGACCTCAGAGAAGGTAATTTATTTAATCTAGACTGGTAAACAGAGAAGTCTGAATACACGGAGCTCATATGCTAATTACAGACAGCTTGAACAGGAAGTGGCAGAGCAAAGCAGCATTATTTCATTCATGCATCCTATGAAACTTTGAGATGAGACAACCCCTTTAATTCTTGGGGCCCACCCTACAGCTACTGCTCATACTGCACATGACTCTCTTCCTCTTGCTTCTGCCTCCTTTTTATCTGCCTAGCTCTCTGAAAAATAAGCCCAGGCCTGCCATGCTCAGGGGCCTATTATGCCTAAGGCCAACATGCACAAGGCCAATTAGAGATTTCTCCTGCTTCCCTGTGGGCCAATTCAAACCTGGTAGCAGGGATTTTGGAGGAGGGGACACAAAGTGGCAGGATCCCCTACGAGGAAGAGAGGTTGGGAGGCACAGACAGTGGCAAAAATAAGGGCTTGTTCACACGGCATTTTTGTGATCCGTTTTACGGATCCGCAAAACGGATCTAACAATTGTCAGTGTGATTAACATTGGGTTCAATGGCAAAAGCGCATCGCCGATCTCACGGGAGTTCGGCGATGCGCTTTTGAGGGCTCTCCTGCGCTGCGCTTTTCGCATCCGCTTTAAGAATTGACATGTCAATTCTTATTGCAGTTTACGCAAGTGAAAGCCCATAGGAGATAATGGAGTGCACTTTTGGCACCTGTCCAAAAGCACTCCACACTCCGGGCACGTATCAGCTGCGCTTTGCATCCTGAAAGCGGATGCGAAAAGCGCAGTAAGTGGCTGCAGGTGGATCAGCGCGGGTGAGCGACGGCTGTGGAGCGCAAGGCGATCGGAGGTGAGCGGCGGCAGAGGAGCGCAGGTGAGCGGGGCTGGATCGCGGGACGGCGCAGCTGCAGGTGGACCAGCGCAGGATGGATCGCGGGACCGGCGGTAAGCGGGGCAGGTGCAGCGGCGGAGGATGGATCGAGGGACCGGCGGTGAGCGGGGCAGGTGCAGCGGCGGAGGATGGATCGAGGGACCGGCGGTGAGCGGGGCAGGTGCAGCGGCGGAGGATGGATTGCGGGACCGCCGGTGAGCGGGGCAGGTGCAGCGGCGGAGGATGGATCGCGGGACCGGCGGTGAGCGGGGCAGGTGCAGCGGCGCAGAAAGGATCGCGGAACCGGCGGTGAGCGGGGCGGGACCGGCGGATAATTAAACTGTGAATGGGTCATAACTCTGTGAATGGGGCATAACTCTGTGAATGGGGCGAGAGAGAGAGAGAGAGAGAGACCTTCCTTCCTTCCTGAAAACGCATCAGGAAAGCGGATGCGTAAAACGCAAGTGAAAAAGCATTGAAAACGGATCCAAATAAAGTAACAACTGCTGCGTTTTGCGGATCCGCTTTCTGGATGCACTTTTCAACTGTCAAAAATGGATCCGTAAAAAGGATCCAAAACGCCGTGTGAACAAGCCCTAACAGGAAATGAGATGCAACCTGAAAGTGCAATACACTGTGGAGATGGCCAAAGAGAATGACATTACATGGAGAGGAGAGTGGTCAAAGATATTTGTAAAAGAAATGTTTGGGCCACGATTAAATCATATGGGAGAACACAACACCAGATCAGGCTTCTTTTGGTAGACCCATATCAGGAACAGAAAAACACCAGAAGTTGCCTAAAGGACTGTGGGTGGCGGGAATAACCAAAATGGGGAAAGGGACCTTCCTTTTTTAGGGTATCGAATGGGGCAAAAAAAGTATGGGTGCACACAAAACATTCTGAAAAACGTATGCTTTGAGGCTAGGGCAATGGGGAATATACATGTCGCAAGACCTGCCGCAGAGCCAATTGAAAAAGGGAATAATAGGGAAAGTCCTCAAAAAAGCAATTTATGATCTATCAAGCAGAAAAAATTGGAATCATGTCGACAATTTTTTTTTAAACTCTTTAAAAATAGGACACTGAATCCAAATTTTTTTCATGCAATGAAAGTGCACCTAGTAAGGCAAGGGTAAGTATTTACGACGAACAAAATCCTTGCCGGAATTACATTGCAAATACGTGCCACACTTTGTGACACGTATTTGCAATGTAATTCCGGACGGATTTTGCGTCGGAAATACATTACCCATTATTTACTATGGGGACTGTATCTCCGACGTGAAATCCGTCCTGAATTACATTGCAAATACGTGTCACAAAGTGTGGCACGTATTTGCAATGTAATTCCGGCAAGGATTTTGTGTCGGAAATACATTACCCAGTATGAAGAATAAAATGGATTTGTCATTGAAATGAAGTAGTTAATAAACAGACATATACCACGTGCTGGAACAATGACATCAATGGATTAGTCAATTTTCTCCCATAACATTAATGCCAAGATATAGAGAGTAGCTCCCAAGATCAAAATCTCCACTCCCAAATGTAGTCCCAAGTCCGTGGAAATTACACTAATGTAACATCACATAAACCAATGCAGATGTTGTCCAGATGTTTTTTTTTTTTTTTATGTCTTTGTTCTTCTTTCACCTTCTATTGTATTTAGTATATCCAGCAAGAGCCAGCACAGCACAGGTCTTGCTGGAGCTGTGGTCCTCCAAGCAGGATTTCTCTGTTCCCTGGGCTTCGTTCTAGACGTATTTACAGACGTATTTACATCCATAAATACATCACCAAATGTGGCTAAAATAATGTACTATTAGCTTACAATGGATTCCTATGGAAATCCGGATGTAATTACGGACGTAAATACGGTCATATAGGCCGAGTTTAATGACCACCATAGTAGTAGTTCCCTATCTTTATGTCCCAATGTCCCACAGTGTCCCTCACCCAGAAATGGTGCCTCTGGAATGCCCTCTACGTTGTAAAAGTGCCTATAGTACTAGTCCCATAATGGTAACCCCTCAGTGCACAGTAATTGTGTCCCACACAGGAATAGTGGCTAATTAAATATTAACTGGTCACCCAGTACCATTTCCATGATGAACAATGCTGCCCATTTCCTTTAGGTCTGCAGCCTATAGGACACAGAATAGGATTCCTGCGCAGGCTGACACAATTCAGTGACATGGCACCAACACACACAGAAGTCCAATTCCAGCAGGATTAGTGGTGGATAAAAAAGGTGAGTACTTTTTGTTTTTTTATATATTTGAAGGCTTTTTTTGGCTTTATGACAGTTGGATAACTCCTTGAAAGGGATTTTCTCACCATGAAGTTTAACAAAGTCACAGCGAGCTTCAGGATCACACTCACTGGCCAGGCTGTAGGTGGTTCTATAGCAGTTATTTGCATATCAGCTCTGCTGTTTCTAGCTATTCCTGTTACTGTGCTATGAGTGCAAGATGTTTATAAAATGTACTACACATGGCTTCAGAGCTCTAAAGAATATAAGCCTCTCATTTAGTAAGGTAAATAAACTCCGCTGCTAGAGATAAGACTCTGCAGGAAGTGACTCACCATAGTCAGAACTGACTGATAGCAGATTTAATCAGTCAGGTAAGAGACGAGAAGAGAGAGGTAGGGAGAGGTGGTCAGTAATTAAGAGAAATTTGTGTACTCTAAGAAAAGATAAAATCTTCTTTATCATGTGACCAAAGCAAAATTAACAAAGCAATGTATTTAGTAATATTCTTCATTTACCTTTATTTACATGATAATAACTAATCATTGTAGGGAGAGTGGTGGGAGTTTTAAATCACATACTTTTATATTATAATACTTTCATTTTGCATGTCTGGTCAAGAAATGTTTGGCTTCAAAGCCAGGAAAAGTTCACATCTTTTCCAAAGATATTCTTAGGACTCCATTTACCACCCCCACACACATGGCTCTATTTATTTGTTTTGCATGGTATGCGATAATTTGATAGACTATACCACACTATGTTATTTCTTTTTTCACAATGATTGCCCATTAGAGATACACTCACCGGCCACTTTATTAGGTACACCTGTCCAACTGCTCGTTAACACTTAATTTCTAATCAGCCAATCACATGGCGGCAACTCAGTGCATTTAGGCATGTAGACATGGTCAAGACAATCTCCTGCAGTTCAAACTGAGCATCAGTATGGGGAAGAAAGGTGATTTGAGTGCCTTTGAACGTGGCATGGTTGTTGGTGCCAGAAGGGCTGGTCTGAGTATTTCAGAAACTGCTGATCTCCTGGGATTTTCACGCACAACCATCTCTAGGGTTTACAGAGAATGGTCCGAAAAAGAAAAAACATCCAGTGAGCGGCAGTCCCGTGGGGGCGGAAATGCCTTGTTGATGCCAGAGGTCAAAGGAGAATGGGCAGACTGGTTCGAGCTGATAGAAAGGCAACAGTGACTCAAATAGCCACCCGTTACAACCAAGGTAGGCAGAAAGAGCATCTCTGAACGCACATTACGGCGAACTTTGAGGCAGATGGCTACAGCAGCAGAAGACCACACCGGTGCCACTCCTTTCAGCTAAGAACAGGAAACTGAGGCTCCAATTTGCCAAGCTCATCGAAATTGGACAGTAGAAGATTGGAAAAACGTTGCCTGGTCTGATGAGTCTCGATTTCTGCTGCGTACATTCGGATGGTAGGTCAGAATTTGGCGTCAACAACATGAAAGCATGGATCCATCCTGCCTTGTATCAACGGTTCAGACTGGTGGTGGTGGTGTCATGGTGTGGGGAATATTTTCTTGGCACTCTTTGGGCCCCTTGGTACCAATTGAGCATCATTGCAACACCTTGTGGAATCTATGCCACGAAGAATTGAGGCAGTTCTGAAGGCAAAAGGGGGTCCAACCCGTTACTAGCATGGTGTACCTAATAAAGTGGCCGGTGAGTGTATATCCACTGTATGCCTATAGAGTTGGATACATTGCAACCTTATATCCTGATGCATACTTCTAAAATTCAGCTCTCAACATGATGTGAACAGAGCATTATTATCAGGCCAAGAGAAGTAATAGGTGGATCACCCCACATATAACACAAATTGTTATAAAATAAAAGAAACACCTCCTTTTTATTAAATAGTCCAATACAGAAAATCCTTCACCAAGTCAAGTTTTCAAAAGTTGCTCATCTCTTAGCAAAGGAAGCCAAGTATATAAATATGTGCCATGTCCAAATAAGCCAATAAACAAGGCACGGAAACATTTTATTTGTGAAAGTAAAAGTTTAAAGAGTGAACTATGGCATTAAGCAGACAGCAAAGGAAGCTCCAGTAGTGATGTTATTTCTGCTTTAGACAGCAATTGTATATGCACCTTGATAGCCCCATTTATCTGCAGAACAGGGCAAACACTGGAGGAGATAAAATGGTGAAGCCTCCACATGTTCATATGGCCGACTAACTTCCAAAGCCGTTAATAAACAGGGTGTGAATACGTGTACCATTCTTCTATTTGATCTCCTATTACACATTGCCACCACTGGTTTCCATATTAGACACAGTTCACACGGCTTATTGCCGACGTAAATGCGGGACGGATTTCGTCCTGCAATTACGCCGGCTGCCGTGCAGCGGGGGCGGGGGGCCGGCAGCTCGCAGGCCCCATAGACAGTCCTTATTCACGCCGCGTACACGCCGTAAATAATTTACATGTCACTTTCTCCCCGCCCAGCGTATTCGCCGAGAACTGTGGATTACCGTAATGACAGGGACGGATTTTAGCGGTACTGCAACGCAAATACAGCACGCAGTACAGCTGAAATCAGTGACCAAATCAGCCGTGTGAACGGCCCCTTATGTGAGAAAACCCCTTTAATGTTTTTTAGGACCCTTCACACTTATTTTTTGCTTGGTTCTTTTGCCCCCCTTCTCCCCCCCAAAAAAACACTTCAAAAACTGCATGCTTTTTTTAGGTTTTGTGTCTTTCTTCGTGCAGTTCTTGGGCAACATGTGTGAAAACTATCTAGCTCTAAGACTTTCTTTGTTGCTCATAGCAACCAGTCAGAGCTCCCCTTTATTTCACATAGTGCTATGAAAAAATGAAAGCTCTGATTGGTTGTTATGGGCAACAAAGAAATTCTTAGACCTAGACAGTTTTTATACATGACCCCCAAAGTGCGTATGTGTGTCATGTCCGGGGAAGTCAGGTATCATAACACAACGGGTATTTTCAATGGCTTTTATTGATGTTTAGAATTAAATATTTAGCAGTCTATTTCTTCTTCTCAGGCAGTATTCTATCTTTCACTGACCTTTGCTGAAGTCAATAGGGTCTGCGTCTTTGTCTTTGGGATGGGAGTCTCCATTTCCATCCACATGTCGTTACCACGAGTTTCTTGCTTCTTACAGCTTTAACCCTGATGTCGGTATCCTTCAGTCTCAGCTTCTGTCCAGCAATAGATTTCAGTCTCTCTTCGTCTTTTTCCATCTTGTACACTCATTAAACGAGTTTCGGACTGAATTGCTAGGGGCCTACCAGTAGAGTTGATTCTGGGAGACCACCAGCGGAGTTCATTCTGCTTGGGCAGCAGTGGAGTTCATTCTGCTTGTCTACCAGTGGAGTGGATTCTGGGAACCCACCAGTGGAGTTCATTCTGCTGGTCCACCAGTGGAGTTCATTCTGCTGGTCCACCAGTGGAGTTATTTCTGCTGGTCCACCAGTGGAGTTCATTCTGCTGGTCCACCAGTGGAGTTCATTCTGCTGGTCCACCAGTGGAGTTCATTCTGCTGGTCCACCAGTGGAGTTCATTCTGCTGGTCCACCAGTGGAGTTCATTCTGCTGGTCCACCAGTGGAGTTCATTCTGCTGGTCCACCAGTGGAGTTCATTCTGCTGGTCCACCAGTGGAGTTCATACTGCGGGTCCACCAGTGGAGGTCATTCTGATGGTCCACCAGTGGAAGTCATTCTGCAGGTCCACCAGTGGAATTCATTCTGCAGGTCCACCAGTGGAATTCATTCTGCTGGTGCACCAGTAGAATTCATTCTGTTGGTCCACCAGCGGAATTCATTCTGCAGTTCCACCAATGGAGTTCATTCTGCTGGTCCACCAGAGGAGTTCATTCTGCTGGTCCACCAGTGGAGTTCATTCTGCTGGTCCACCAGTGGAGTTCATTCTGCTGATCCACCAGTGGAGTTCATTCTGCCGGTCCACCAGTGGAGTTCATTCTGCTGGTCCACCAGTGGAGTTCATTCTGCTGGCCCACCAGTGGAATTCATTCTGCTGGTCCACCAATGGAGTTAATTCTGCTGGTCCACCAGTGGAGTTCATTCTGCTTGTCCACCAGAGGAGTTAATTCTGCTGGTCCACCAGTGAAGCTCATTCTGGGAGCCCACCAGTGGAGTTCATTCTGCTGGTCCACTAGTGGAGTTCATTCAGCTGGTCCACCAGTGGAGTTCATTCTGCTGGTCCTCCCGCTGAGTTCATTCTGCTGGTCCATCAGTGGAATTAATTCTGCTGGTCCACCAGTGGAATTCATTCTGCAGGTCCACCAGAGGAGTTCATTCTGCTGGTGCACCAGTGGAATTCATTCTGTTGGTCCACCAGTGGAATACATTCTGCTGTTCCACCAATGGAGTTAATTCTGCTGGTCCACCAGTGGAGTTCATTCTGCTGGTCCACCAGTGGAGTTCATTCTGCTGGTCCACCAGTGGAATTAATTCTGCTGGTCCACTAGTGGAATTCATTCTGCAGGTCCACCAGAGGAGTTCATTCTACTGGTCCACTAGTGGAGTTCATTCTGCTGGTCCACCAGTGGAGTTCATTCTGTTGGTCCACCAGTGGAATTCATTCTGCAGTTCCACCAATGGAGTTAATTCTGCTGGTCCACCAGTGGAGTTCATTCTACTGGTCCACCAATGGAGTTCATTCTGCTGGTCCACCAGTGGAGTTCATTCTGCTGGTCCACCAGTGGAGTTCATTCTGCTGGTCCACCAGTGGAGTTCATTCTGCTGGTCCATCAGTGGAATTAATTCTGCTGGTCCACCAGTGGAATTCATTCTGCAGGTCCACCAGAGGAGTTCATTCTGCTGGTGCACCAGTGGAATTAATTATGCTGGTCCACCAGTGGAATTAATTCTGCAGTTCCACCAATGGAGTTAATTCTGCTGGTCCACCAGTGAAGTTCATTATGCTGGTCCACCAGTGGAGTTAATTATGCTGGTACACCACTGGAATTCATTATGCAGTTCCACCAGAGGAGTTCATTCTGCTGGTCACCAGTGGAATTCATTCTGTTGGTCCACCAGTGGAATTCATTCTGCAGTTCCACCAATGGAGTTAATTCTGCTGGTCCACCAGTGGAGTTCATTCTACTGGTCCACCAATGGAGTTCATTCTGCTGGTCCACCAGTGGAGTTCATTCTGCTGGTCCATCAGTGGAGTTCATTCTGCTGATCCACCGGTGGAGTTCATTCTGCTGGTCCACCGGTGGAGTTCATTCTGCTGGTCCACCAGTGGAGTTCATTCTGCTGGTCCACCGGTGGAGTTCATTCTGCTGGTCCACCGGTGGAGTTCATTCTGCTGGTCCACCAGTGGAATTCAATCTGCTTGTCCACAAGTGGAGTTCATTCTGCTGGTCCTCCAGTGAAGCTCATTCTGGGAGCCCACCCTACAGATGCTGTACATGCCTTTTATACTCTGCCATTTGCTTTTTGTCTCTTTTTCTTTGCCTTTTTGCCTCTTCCAAGGATGCATATGCAGTTTAAAAGCAACTCCAGGTCTCCTATGCACAGGGACCCACCAGAGGTTTCCCTTTTGGGCCAGTCCAAGCCTGCATTAGGCTCTTTGGCAACAGTCTGCTCACATCCTCACTTTCTCCTTATGAAACAACTTTAACCATAGAGCTTTCCCTACCACACCTGCCATGGTTACAATTCCTCTCGCTTTCTCTCCCTACTCGGTTGCGAGGCGTGATCACTCTGCGTCTCTTTCTGACATGTGCATCAGTGTGGCTGGCTCTTGGTGATCTACAGTACACAGTCTCTTTCTCTCTCTTTTCCTGGCTTCTTATCTCTCCTACTCTCCTACTACTTTCTCACTGTGTTTCCACACCATTTAGACTATGTCTACAGATCAATGTTAAAACGCCACCCAAAATCCGATGGTATTTTAACTTTGCAGCACTGCAGTTTTTGGTGTGGTTTTCCTCTTAAAACTGCGGCCAGTTTTCAGATTAGCCGTCGGCCCTGCACATTGAATGTACGGGAATCCACCACTAATCTGACCAAAAAACCAGTGCTGTATAGACATAGCCTTACTCTCTAGGGGACGAACTGCAGGCTCCCACCCATTGTTGCATGCATTTTTTTCGAGGCAGTTTTTTTTCTGGTGCATTTTTCCCCATTATTAATCATGTGATCCATCAAATGGAAAAATTCGACAGCCATACATAAATGCAGAAAAGAAGAAATGCCTACACCTCGAGCATGCCACGTTTAAAAAATAACAAAACACTATTGACCAAAAAATGCACATAAGATGCAATAAAAGTGCTACGAAGTAAAAACAATGTCTGTAGTGTGTATTAGCTTTGCTTATTGACTTCGGGCTAACATCTGGCCACTGTTGTTTTTTGCAAAAAATAATTAATTAGGGTATGTTCACACGGTGTAAATTCGGAGCACATTTCGCCGCTTATTTGCGCTTAATATACGACGAGTTGCGTGCCGCAATTACGGTAATCCATAGCTCTCATAGAGAACTATGGATTACGCCTTGTCCCCCGCGCGCACAAGACGATCGTATTGTACGCGCGGGGAGGATAAGTGACGTCAATTATTCGCGGCGATTAAGCGCCGCGAGTAATGCATGTCTATGGGGTTGGCGGGCTGCCAGCCCCCTTGGGAGTACGCGCTGATCAGCGCAAGCTCCCGAAACACACGGTGTACTGCGGCGCCTACTGTACGCACCGCAGTACACCGTGTGAACATACCCTAATAAATAAATTAAAAAATGTATTCACACTGTGCGGTAAATAAATGTAAATAAATTCTTGCATTTTAGGCTACATTTAGACAACATACTTTTCCTATGGAAAAATTCACCATATAATACGTGATACACATCAGTGGTGTATTTCTACTGCGTATTTTACTTTCTTCTTGAGGCAGATTTTACCATATTTTGGGATACACATAAGCACCATCCAATGAGGCTTATATGCATCCTGGCTCTTGTATTTTTCATGCTGAAAATGCGCAAAATATGTGAAACTATGAGTTTATTTACATGGCATACAATAACGAAATACAACGTTTTTTTAATACATATTTTGGTGCACAAAATTCCCGTGTTACAAACCAAAATCTGGATCATAAAGCAAGAATCATATTGTGCTTAGTGCGATTTTATGATCCAGTAATTGGCCACGCAATTTTTACAGGTAAGACTTGTAAAATAAGTGTTTAACCTGTAAAAAACGCACAACCAATTATCACATTGCAAAACGGGAAGCCATTAGATAATGTGTGAAAAAATGATCCTTATATTTTTTTAACTAGGTGATGTATCATTATGAAATACTAAACTGTAGTGAGTAAGTAGAAAGGAATTGTTAAGTAAACAACCAAGACTTGTCTAAACTGATAAAATATTCATTCATTGTTTCCCCCCTGGTGGAGAAAGCAGAAATTGCTGGTTGTTCACTTTCATCCATATATGACCATCTTAGTGACTGTCATAGCTCGATGTCATGTCTGTTACTGAGATACAGATACAGCAACTCTTATGTGTCCAAGCTATGATAGTATAGCAGGTACTGCATCTTTTATATCAGGCTTGTACATGCTATTTAGGAGAGTTCTACTGAGATATCCAACTGTCCAGGTGAATACTGTGGCTAGTGCTGCTTGAATAGGAAGGGCTCGGTTAGATTCAACACTGGTACAAGGGAACTTGTGAAAAAGTCAGATTCAGGACATGCCAAACCCAATTTTTTTTCTATCCCTATCCCTATGTTACGGACAGTGGTAGTGGTTCCGCTGAACCACCGCAAGCGATGGCGTAAGCCACGCCAGGGAGCGGAGTCTAAGTAGCACTTCCACTGACTCGACTTGCTTGCGGTGGCAGCCAAGGGTGAGTGTGGTACAAAATCGTGAGGCGTAGACGTAGTCGGAGACAGGCGGTAAAGTCAGGGCAGGCGGCAAAGGTTCGAGGTCAGCAGACGTAGCAAGAGGGTCAGAACACCGAAGAAGACTAGGACGCACTTGGGAACGCTTTCTCTAGAGGCTAGGGGCACAATAGATCCGGCAAGGAAGTGCTGGGGCGGTAACCTTATATAGGACCTTCGGCCAGCAATAATCAATTACTGGCGCGCTGGCCCTTTAAATTTCAAAGAAGTACCGCGCGCGCGCACTAGGGGGCGCGAGCGCGCACTGCAGCCGGCAGAGAGCCGCGCGGGGAAAGGAGTGTGGCTGGGTAAATGGAAACGCTCGGGGGGTGAGTGCACCTGCGGCCCGACCTGCGGACCGCGGCGCTACTCGTCCCCGGAGAAGGGGGGCACGGGCCAGACACGGGTGTGCCCGCAGCCCGACCCACGGCTGCGGGACCACCCGTGACAGTACCCCCCCCCCTAGACTTCCCCCTCTTTCTGGAAAGAAGAAACTTCCTTAGCAGGTCACGATCCAAGATGTTGTCCTCTGACTCCCAAGATCTCTCCTCCGGCCCGAATCCTTCCCAATCAATAAGAAAGTGTTGCCTCCCTCTGATAGACTTCATAGCCAGAATTTCTTTCACCGTGAACACGTTGGAGGCCTCCGTTTCAGGGGGAGAGTAGGCAGCTTTCCGAGAGAAGCGATTGAGTACCACAGGCTTCAGCAGGGAGACATGGAAAGAATTCGGGATACGCATGGTCGGAGGGAGCCGGAGCCTATAGGCCACCGGATTGATCCGGTGTAACACCTCAAATGGCCCCAGGAACCATGCACCTAGCTTATAGCTAGGTATCTTGAGCCGGACGTATTAGGCAGACAGCCACACCTTATCACCTGGAGCAAAAGTTGGGGGTGGTCTCCTCTTCTTGTCCGCCTGCGACTTCATGCGGGCAGTCGATTCCTGAAGGGAATGGCGAGTCTGCACCCAGATGGCCGTCATATACCGAACCCGGGTATCCACCGCAGGAACCGCGACGGCAGACGGCAGTGGGAGGGACGGGTGGGGATGCAGCCCAGAGACAATATAGAAGGGTGAAGAGCCCGTGGATTCAGAGTCCAGGGAGTTATATGAGAATTCGGCCCAGGGAAATAGACCGGACTAATCGTCTTGTCGTGCCTAGCCAAAGTGGCGAAGATACGTGCCAAGGATTTTATTGATCCTCTCCACCTGACCGTTGGATTGCGGGTTGTAAGCCGAGTAAAAGTCCAAATTTTACTTGCAAACCTGGAGCGGAGGGCACGCCAGAACCTGGAGACGAATTGGACTCCGCGGTCCGAGACGATGTGCCGTGTAGACGGAAGATAGGCTCAAAGAAGAGTGTGGCGAGCCGAGGAGCGGAAGGAAGACCTGGCAATGGGACAAAGTGTGCCATCTTCGAAAAACGGTCAGCGACTACCCAAATGACAGTATTGCTGGAGAAAGGCGGAAGGTCGGTGATGAAATCCATAGACACCTGGGACCATGGAGACTCCGGTGTGGGCAAGGGATGCAGAAGGCCAGACGGGCCGCGACAGGGGGTCTTATCCCAGACACAGATGGTGCAGGCTTCCACAAATTCTCTTGAGTCCCTAGCAAGAGTTTGCCACCAATAGAAGCGGGAGATCAGCTGGAACGTCTTTCGAGCGCCAGGATGCCCGCTCCACCAGGAGCAATGTCTCCATTTTAGAATCCTCCTCTGGAGAGCCGGACGCACGTAAGTCTTCCCCCGAGGAATCTGCTGGAGGTCCATCCGGAGCAACATGACCCAAACGTTCGGGGGGTATAATATGCTGAGGACCGGGGTCTTCACCGATGGTATCAGAGGCGCGGGAGAGCATCGGCCTTGACGTTTTTTTCTTCCGGGTGGAAGTGAATCCGGAAGTCAAAACGTGAAAAGAACAGCGACCACCTGGCCTGACGAGGATTTAGACGTTGAGCCGACTGGATATACAGGAGATTCTTGTGGTCTGTAAAAAACATCAATGGGATGGCGAGCCCCTTCCAGGAGTGGCGCCATTCCTCCAGGGCCCGCTTGATAGCTAGCAATTCCCGATCCCTGATGGGTTAATTCTTCTCCGCCGGGGAGAAGGTCTTGGAGAAAAATCCGCAAGTGAAGTTCTGCCCTTGTCCCTTTTTGCATGAGAACCGCACCTGCTCCCACGGAAGAGGCATCCACCTCCAGAGCGAAAGGTTTTTCTGGGTCCGGGCGAGACAGGAGAGGTGCAGAGACAGAAGTCAACTTAAGCTCCATAAATGCCTTCTCGGCCGCTTGCGACCAGAGTCTCGGATTGGGTTTCTTCTTAGTAAGGGCCACAATCGGTGCCAACCCGTGTGGAAAAATGGGGAATAAAACTGTGATAGTATTTGCGAACCCTAAGAAACGCTGTATGGCCCGAAGTCCGACAGGTCGAGGCACTGCAGAATACGGCCGCTACTTCACTGGATCCATCTGTAGGCCTTTATCCGAGATGATATATCCCAAGAATGGGAGGCTTGCCCGATGAAAAAGGCATTTCTCCATCTTGACGTATAACCGGTTACTGCGGAGACGACTCAGTACCTGGTGTACTTGCACCCGATGGGTCTGAGGATCAGGAGAAAAAATCAAGATGTCGTCCAGGTAGACGATGACACAGGAATAAAGGAGGTCTCTAAAGATATCATTAACGAATTCCTGGAAGACGGCGGGAGCGTTGCATAATCCAAAAGGCATCACCAAGTATTCAAAGTGCCGGTCACGCGTATTAAAGGCCGTCTTCCATTCATCACCCTCTCGGATTCTAACGAGGTTGTAAGCTCCACGCAGGTCTAATTTAGAAAAGTTCCAAAGTGGTATAGCCAGCTCCCACCGAAGTAGTAGGTGCACGGAGATCCGCTCAAGCTGTGGCTGTATAATGCCAATGTAGGTTTGTATCCAGCACCGTACGTTGAGAAGAAATGGTTTAAAATCAAGAAACCTTTATTGGTGACAAAAATTTTAAATGCATGGCAGCACATAATAAGAGCAGCAATGGCAGCAAGTGGTAGCCAAAAAACAAAGAAGATGGAGAACCTTTTTAGACTAATAATTTAATTACTTATTCATAAAATGTATTAGCCACTCGGCATCAGTATCTACCTATACAGGTTGTATATTTATACATATTTCATCTCATTCATTGGTCTTCTTTATATAGTTATATTCATCTTGTTGAAGTTATATACATTTTTGTTTTTATGTGTATCTAGAGGTGAATTCTTACCTGTTTCTGCATATTCTTATAAGCCGTGGTGTTTATGTTATCTTTTGTTGCAATTTTGTATGTGTGTTTCGGCTTTTTCTCCTTTGCCCTCACTATGCATCTTCCTGCTCGAGCGCATGTTAGTGTGGCGGGCATTAGAAACACTGCTCAATAGGTAAGTCTGAAAAGAAAAAAGCAAATTGGAGACAGCGCTCCCTTGTGTAATATAGTAGATGCAGTAGATAACGTGCGTAGAGATATACTACTCACCTCTCTTAGTTGTGCTTGGTATAAGACACAACACTTATAAACGCTTTACAACAGTTTTTATTGGAACTGTTGTGAAAACCAAACGTCCGCTGCAGAGGTATCGGGGCTTCACTTCCTTCCTGGGATCAGGAAGAGGGAGGTTTCAAATATATATAACAGTCTGTAAAAGTATACTCCTTATTACAAAATCATCCGATCCAAAAGTACTGCGCTGGACTAAGCCGGTATCATTAAAGATGTTTATTTTATAAAAAGCAGGAAGATGTGACACTTCCTCAGTTCCAATGCATTCCAATGGAACTGAGGAGTATACTTTTACGGACTGTTATATACAATAGGTAAGTCTGTCACAGTCTACTTGTGTAGACATTCTATTGGCTAATTACTTCTGATATCTCTATATATACACATGACATTTTAGTCTTCTCAATATCGCTATGAGTAAGGGCATTGCTTTGTACGCCCGAAACGCGTTAGCGTAAGTTCTCCATCCTCTCTGTTTTGTTTTGGCTACCACTTGCTGCCATTGCTGCTCTTACTATGTGCTGCCATGCATTTTAATTTTTGCTACCAATAAAGGTTTCTTGATTTTAAACTATCTCCTCTCAACGTATGGTGCTGGATACAAATCTACATTCTAATTTAGAAAAGACCTTGGCCCCCCGGAGCCGGTCGAAGACTTCCGAAATTAGAGGTAACGGATATCAGTTCTTCACGGTGACCTTGTTAAGGCCCCGGTAATTGATGCAGGGGCGAAGAGAACCATCCTTTTTCTCAACGAAGAAGAAACCAGCTCCAGCTGGAGAAGAGTACTTGCGGATAAAGCCCTTCTCCAAATTCTCTTTTATATAGGCTGACATGGCCAGAGTTTTAGATACGGATAGCGGATAGACACTGCCTCGAGGAGGACTGGTCCCAGGGAGAAGGTCAATCGGACAGTCAAAGGGCCGATGGGGCGGCAGCGTCTCGGCCTCCTTTTCAGAAAACACATCCGCAAAGTCCTGGTCTTCCGCTGGCAGGCCTGGCAGAGGTTTGGGAGTTGACTGCGGAGGGATGGCACGCACCGGGCGGGGTGTGACCAGACATTGACTCCGGCAAGTCGGTCCCCAACGCAAGACCTCGCCGGTCTTCCAGTCAAGCGTAAGGGCATGGTGTTGCAGCCATGGGAGCCCCAAGTGGATCGCCAACGAAGACCTTGGTAGCACATGGAAGGCGATCTTCTCCTTGTGCAGAGCCACCAACTGGAGGGACACCGGCCTGGTGATGTACTGGACGGAGTCGCTCAGTAGTTCCCCACTGACGGAAGAAATCACCAGAGGTTTTTCCAGCCGGACTAGCGGCAGACGATATTGGGATACCAGGGAGGCATGGATAAAGTTCCCGGCAGACCCAGAATCCAGGAAGGCAGGGACCTGAAACGAGAGGCCAGCATCAGTCGTGACTTGTACCGGCATCGTCAGACGTGGAGAGGAAGAATTAGCACCTAGGGACGCCTCTCCTACGGGACCTAGGTGCGAGCGTTTCCTGGCCGCTGGGGAGGTGATCCGGACTAGCATGGTACAGGCAAAGATTCTCCGCACGGCGACGGGATAGCTCTTGGTCCGATAAGTGAGCCCAGTCCACCTGCATGGGTTCCTCACTGGGAGACTGCGGCAATGGCAGGGGCTAGCCGAGGCAGATGGCGGGGTCGTACGCTGTCCCGTTCCTGGCGAAGCTCCTCCTGTCTCTCGGCGAAACGCACATCAATGCAGTTGGCCAGGTGGATGAGTTCGCTCAGAGAGGATGGAAAGTCTCTAGCGGCCAGTGCGTCCTTCACCCTGCTGGATAGGCCCTTCTTAAAGGTGGCGCAAATGGCATCATCATTCCAGGATAACTCCGAGGCCAATGTACGGAACTGTACTGCATAGTCTCCTACGTAGGAGTCACCCTGGTGGAGGTTCAGGAGTGCCGTCTCGGCTGAAGACGCACGTGCTGGTTCCTCGAAGATGCTACGAAATTCTTGGAGGAAGGCCTGTAGGTCTGCAGTCACGGGGTCGTTCCTGTCCCAGAGGGGTGTTGCCCAAGCCAGAGCCTTCCCGGAAAGTAGACTGACCACGAATGGCACTTTTGCCTTCTTAGTGAGGAACTGATCGGCCATCAGCTCGACGTGCATGGAGCACTGGGTGATGAAGCCCCTGCAAAGCTTAGGGTCCCCGTCGAACTTAGATGGTAGAGAGAGATGAAGCTTGGGACCCACCGAAGCCAGCGGAACAGGAGGCATAGGAGGAACCACAGGTGGAGATGGCGGCGGCTGCTGCTGAGGCGTGAGGAGCAGTCACACTGCTCCAACTGCTGTGCCTGTTGCGCAATCTGCTGTGACTGCTGGGCAACAATGGACGTGAGATCCGCAATACTGGGTAGAGGCACCTTGGCGGGATCCATGGCCGGATCTAACTGTTACGAACAGCGGTAGTGGATCCGCTGGACCACCGCAAGCAATGGCGTAAGCCACGCCAGGGAGCGGAGTCTAAGTAGCACCCGGTATTCACCAGAGCCCGCCGCAAAGCGGGATGGACTTGCTGTGGCGGGAAACTACCAGGTAGCTTCCACTGATGTGACTTGCTTGCGGTGGCAGCCAAGGGTGAGCGTGGTACAAAATCGTGAGGCGTAGATGTAGTTGGAAACAGGCGGTAAGGTCAGGGCAGGCGGCAAAGGTTCGAGGTCAGGAGACGTAGCAAGAGGGTCAGAACACCGAAGAAGACTAGGACGCACTTGGGAATGCTTTCTCTAGAGGCTAGGTGCACAATAAATCCGGCAAGGAAGTGCCGGGGCGGTAACCTTATATAGGACCAGCAGCCAGCAATAACCAAAGAAGTAACGCGCGGGGACAGGAGCGTGGCTGGGTAAGTGGAAATGCTCGGGGGGGGTGAGTGCACCCGTGGCCCGACCTGCGGACCGCGGCGCTACTCGTCGCCGAAGCAGGGGGACACGGTCCAGACACGGGTGCGCCCGCAGCCCGACACACAGTTGCGGGACCACCCGTGACACCCTAAGGCCATGTTCACACGGCTTAATTGCGGGACGTAATTACGCCCCGCAATTACGCCGTGTGGACGGGGGCGGGGCGGGAGCGGGGGAGTGAGCGGGGGGCCGGCACTTTGCCCGCCCCAAGACAAACACTGCTAGCGGCGCGTATACGCCGCTAGAAAGTGACATGTCAATTATCTCCCCGCCCGGCGGCTTCGCTGGGCGGGGTGAGGAGACGTAATCCATAGTTCTCTATGAGAACTGTGAATTACCGTAATGAATGGGCCGTTTATACGGCCCATTTTAAGCCGTGTGAACATGGCCTAAAGCTGTAACCGTTAGGGGTTTCAATGTGTTTTACAGGTTAAAGGGGTTTTCTCACTACAAAGATTAGCTTAAAACATGTTGAGAACAGTAAATCAAGACTTTTACCAAATACATTGCTCTTTTGATATTGCCCTGGTCAGGAGATTGTATCTGGTATGAGTGCACACAGGTTTCTCTGGTTACCGTCCTGCTCTCCCCTTCTCTTTCTACTCTTTGTTATATCTGAGAGCAGGATGTGACATTCACCAGGACAGACAGCAGCATGACAATAGAGTGTGTTATCTCTAACAAACAAACGATTGATAAGCACTGGCTTTCATCCCTTTGAGCTTTGCAGCCTTGTGCACTAAATTACATCTCCTGCTGTCATGTCACTGCAATAAGAAGAGCTGGAAATAGTAGAGCTGATATGTCAATCACTGCTATATAACCACCCACAACCTAAATAGAAAGAGTGAGGAAGTGTGAGTCTGAAGCTGGCTGTGTCTCTATGAAAACAGAATAGTGAAAAAATCCTTTAACTTCTCTCTAGGCCTTGCGTTGCTCCAGTCCTGGCATCCCTTCCAGTGCAGCTTTTAGACATCACTTTTGGTCTAGCTAGATTAACCTTTATGTTGTGGAAAACGTGTGTGTCATGTCCAACTTCACTTTGGTTGCTCAAAACATAGGAGTTATCTATGGACACTAGAAGTGACGTCAGAAATTACACCTGAAGTGACCTGGTAGCAGAAGCGATGCTTGGCCTGGAGCGACACTGAAAAGTTGACCCCTAAAAACTCATAAAACCCTAAGGCTGCATCCACACAAGAACGGACAAAATACTTGTAAAATTCTGAATCCTAAAACCTTGTACAACAAGTATTTGAACAGTATTTTACACAAAAACCTGAGGATTTTAACTTGGTTTTTGGTTATTGGCGCAGTTTTCAGATTCGTTTTTTTTTTTTCAATCGGTTTTTGCATCATAGAGCACTGTTGGGTTTTGGACGCGGATCTGCTCCAAATATCATACACAAAGCTTTCTGGTCGTTTTTCATGCCATCCCTTTGACGTCAGTGGTAAATTTCCTGCCATTATCCAAGTGAAATCTGACGGAAGTTTGTATATGGTCCAGGTTCTTGAAATCCGACCTCGTAGTCGTGTGGACTACAACTTGGATTTTCTATTGAGGTCTATGGGGATGGTTTTACAGTCAGTTTTTGACAGTTTTGAATATCTGAATCAGCATCAAAAACTGACTATGTAGATGGATCCTTATCCTAAACTCAATTTAAAGTTGGGGTCACTTTTTTTAGCCATTTTTCTCCAAAACTTGATTTGGAGTGTGATTGATTATGTGGACAGGTGTCTTTTATACAAGTAACGAGTTCAAACGGGTACAATTAATACAGGTAATGAGTAGAAAGGCTTATAAAAGAAAAACTAACAGCTCTGTGAGAGCCAGAATTCTTGCTGGTTGGTATTTGATCAAATACTTATTTCATCCAATAAAATGCTAATTAATTATTTGAAAATCATGCAATGTGATGTTCTGGATTTTTTTTAGATTCTATCTCTTACAGTTGAAGTTTACCTACGATAAAAATTACAGATCTCTCCATTGTTTGTAGGTGGGAAAATTTGAAAAATCGCCAGTGTGTATTAAATACTTGTTTTTCCCACTGTATGGTGAGGAATAGATCCTGATATCTCCTATCAAATCCACATATCTTCTATGTGACAATAGTACTGGTGCTATTGGTGAGGTGACTTCAGGGCCGGACTGGGAATAAAAATCAGCCCTGGCACAGAGCTCCCACCAGCCCACATACAATATCCGCTTACAAAATGTCCCTTATTCTCGCACCTCGCCACTTTCTAAAATAAACTACACTGTATAGGTGCTTTCACACAGAGCATTTTTGGTGTGTTTTTGATGTGTTTTTGGTGCGGCAAAGGCTGTACATTTCTGCAAAAAAAACGCATCAAAAAATGCACCAAAACCGCTCCGTGTGAGAGCCCCCTAAACACAAGCAAGAAAGAAAAAGTGGTGCAGAGAAACCCCTCATCACAGAGTCAGGTGTACACTTGCATTACAATCCGGGACAAGCCTACACTGACACTATACAAGAACCAACATAACCTACAGCCCCACCAATCACATCACCAGTAGTCAGGTCGCCATCACATGAATACAGCACTGATTCAACACAGAAGTAAAATGACCCCTGACAGCAGGGACTCACAGGAGATGTCATCATCTTCTTCTCCTTTTCTTCTGCATCTGGCCAAAACCTCCATGATGTCTTCCCTGATGAGTTGTTCCCTTCCATTTTTTCTCTGTCCGGTACGGAATGCAAAGTTTTCTTCTCCCGGTGACCACTCGTCCATGTAGAATTTACCACAAATACATCTTAGACTCCTCTCTTTTCCAGCACTTTCCTATCAATTCCCCAAACAGCGTATGTTAGACCCTAAAAATTAGAAATTAAAAAATGTCAGATAAGTGGCATGTAAATAGGTAGACCCCCATTAGGCAGGCAGGGCCAGTATGTAGGCAGGCAGGGCCAGTATGTAGGTCGGCAGGGCCACTTATAGGCAGCAAGGGCCAGTATTTAGGCAGGCAGGGCAACTTATAGGTAGACAGGGCCTGATTACAGGCAGGCAGGGGCAGTATATAGGCAGGCAGGGCAGTGTATAGGCAGGCGGGGCAGTGTATAGGCAGGCGGGGCAGTGTATAGGCAGCCAGGGGCAGTATATAGGTAGGCAGGGCAGTATATAGGTAGGCAGGGCAGTATATAGGCAGGCAGGGCAGTGTATAGGCAGCCAGGGGCAGTATATAGGCAGGCAGGGCAGTGTATAGGCAGGCAGGGGCAGTATATAGGCAGGCAGGGCAGTATATAGACAGGCAGGGCAGTGTATAGGCAGCCAGGGGCAGTATATAGGCAGGCAGGGCAGTGTACAGGCAGGCAGGGCAGTGTATAGGCAGGCAGGGTAGTGTATAGACAGGCAGGGCAGTGTATAGGCAGCCAGGGGCAGTATATAGGCAGGCAGGGCAGTGTATAGGCAGGCAGGGCAGTGTATAGGCAGGCAGGGCAGTGTATAGGTAGGCAGGGTAGTGTATAGACAGGCAGGGCAGTGTATAGGCAGCCGTGGGCAGTATATAGGCAGGCAGGGGCAGTATATAGGTAGGCAGGGCAGTATATAGGACGCCAGGGGCAGTATATAGGCAGGCAGGGCAGTGTATAGGCAGCCAGGGGCAGTATATAGGTAGGCAGGGCAGTGTATAGGCAGGCAGGGCAGTGTATAGGCAGCCAGGGGCAGTATATAGGTAGGCAGGGCAGTATAAAGTCAGGTAGGGCAGTGTATAGGTAGCCAGGGGCAGGGTATAGGCAGGCAGGGCAGTATATAGGTAGCCAGGGGAAGTGTATAGGTAGCCAGGGGCAGTATATAGGTAGCCAGCGGCAGTGTATAGGTAGGCAGGGGCAGTATATAGGTAGCCAGGGGCAGTGTATAAGTAGGCAGGGCAGTATATAGGTAGCCGGGGCGGTATATAGGTAGCCAGGGGCAGTATATAGGTAGCCAGGGGCAGTGTATAGGCAGCCAGGGGCAGTATATAGTCTGCCAGGGGCAGTGTATAGGTAGGCAGGGCAGTATATAGGCAGCCAGGGGCAGTGTATAGGTAGGCAGGGCAGTGTATAGGTAGGCAGGGCAGTATATAGGCAGCCAGGGGCAGTGTATAGGTAGGCAGGGCAGTATATAGGCAGCCAGGGGCAGTATATAGGCAGCCAGGGCAGTGTATAGGTAGGCAGGACAGTATATAGGTAGCCAGGGGCAGTATATAGGTAGCCAGGGGCAGTGTATAGGTAGGCAGGGCAGTATATAGGTAGCCAGGGGCAGTGTATAGGTAGGCAGGGCAGTATATAGGTAGCCAGGGGCAGTGTATAGGTAGGCAGGGCAGTATATAGGTAGCCAGGGGCAGTGTATAGGTAGGCAGGGCAGTATATAGGCAGCCAGGGGCAGTGTATAGGTAGGCAGGGCAGTATATAGGTAGCCAGGGGCAGTGTATAGGTAGGCAGGGCAGTATATAGGTAGGCAGGGCAGTATATAGGCAGCCAGGGGCAGTGTATAGGTAGGCAGGGCTACTTATAGGCAGGCAGGGACAGAAAGTAGTTTAAAAAATAAATAAAAATAATAATCACCCGCTGTCCCCTCCTCTTCACCTGCCCCGGAGCGGCCGCTGGCTTCCTGGGACAGGTCGCGGAACAGGCGCGCAATGTCACATCGCGCGCCTGCTGTGCGGCCTCCTGGGAGCTGAACAGACAGGATCAGAAGATCCCGGCTGTTCAGCCTCGGCCGCTGCTTGCGCCGCACGGTGCAGGCGGCGGCCGTGTTGGCTGCATGGCTGGGTCTGTGACCCGGCCATGCAGCCGTGAGGCGAGGGGGGCCTATCGGCCCCCTGGAAAAGGGGTCCGGTCACAGATGCGACCGTTTCGGCCCCTGAACATGTGCCACAGACCGGCGTCGGCACTCGGGGCCCGCCGGGGTGGCGGGAAAAAAAACGGCCTTCTCGGTGGGCGATCCGAGCCGGCGCTGCGGCCCGGACCCCAGCAGCCCACTGGGCAGATGCCCAGTTTGCCCTACGGGCAGTCCGGGCCTGGGTGACTTCTTATGGTTCTTGCTTGAGATCTTTTAAAGGCACACTTGGATAGTGGACAGTATTGCACGGGAATGTGAAAACAAATCATTAGGGGTTTGAGCAACAGAAAAAAAAATGAGCAGCTGAATAATATTGGCTGCCAACCAGCATGGGGCACTAGACACAACAGCATGACTGCACCTCATAGATGTCTTATCTGTGCTACATAACCAAGCAGCAACCTGGATGATAGGTGTATAAATGGCTGATCATTAGTGTTTTGCATCTGCATTGTAGCTTGTCTGCATCCTGTGGGAGTTGGTATTATAACCTGCCCTCGTATCAGTAAGCATGACTTCTCTCAGTAATTTGATGCTATTTTGATGTCCATTTCAGTGATTTGTTTTAAATGTTATGTATTAACTAAAGACAATCATTAATATTAGCACCTAAACCTCACAGTAATAAGAGCTATGTATGGCAGTAGTAAGTCAGCACTGTATAGTGATACAGTATTATTCAAACACAGTATGATAAGTAGTATGTGACCATCACATGACAGTATTATTTGTTCATTAAGTGGTAGTAATATTGTGGCCCTTAGTGAAGGTATTGTGTTGCCTTTATATGCTACTAGGATATGGCAGTATGAATAGCAGTATCATGTGGTACTACATCAGGCCCTCACAATATACGACCCACAGACCCACAAAGTGGGCGTGGTCTGTGTAAATCTTACCCCCAAAATGGACAGTAGCGCCTTGCTTGGGGTTGGTCCGTTGGCGTCCCCCAGATGTCTCAGCCCTGCAGGTCTGCAATACATGGAAGAGTTATTTGGGTACTATATGGTTGTTGGCAGTTACTGTAATCAAGCAAATCCTTTTTTTTCTCATTTTACATGTACAGTTAAACTGTTTAACTGTACATGCAAAATGCATTTAACTTAAACAGTAACAGTATTTTCATGTCATATAAAATCTACTATTATAGCATAATTCTGCCACAAATGTATACCTATAGTATTTACCTATGGCACTCACCAGCTAACAGCAGCAATTTTGATTTTAAGAATACCCAACATTCTCACATTGCTGGTACTCATGGGAGCAGAGTGGCTCTATTTTGGGGTAATGTGGCTAGTACTTAAAGGGGTTGGTATGTATGAATGGTAATCTGATCAAACACATCTCCAACGTTGATTCCTCCCAGCTATTAGCAGCATCAGCTTTTTTTCTAGTACTGCATTAAACCGGTTGTCCAGTTAGAAAACTCATTTTTATATACCCGGCTAGGGAAAACTGAGCTAATAGAGGGGGACCCTCTTCTCCTGACGCTTATCTTTTGAGCAGAGGGAAGACAGCTATAAGGGATGTCTTTTGCTCTGCAGCATTTGTCCTCTACTACACAGATAAGCCACTGATGTAAATGGGAACAGTATAATGCTCTACTCTCCCAGCAGTGACGCTGCAGGGAAACTGAACTGAAACTGCCAGGTTTCCACCAGGGCTGTGGAGTCGGAGTCGTCATAAAATGGACCGACTCCGACTCCCAAAATATATGATAAGTTGATCCAGTTAGTTCGATGAAGTGCAAAGAGCAAGAGGAATTGGGTCCGGCCAGTGCTACCGCTCCCATATCTTCAGCCTCATCACATGAGGAGTGTAATTGATGACATGGAGCAGGCAAAGTGCTGCCCCAGGGGAAAAGATTCTGCTCCCATGGCAAACAGATTTCAGCAACATTTTTCACCTGTTTTCAAAGAAGTAGAAGATCAACCATTCATCAAAGCTGACCGTGGCTGAGGCAATTCCTTTATACTCTGACATTGTTAGAGATGTTGCACCTGTGGTCACCGCTTTGCCCCCAACCCAAGTTAGTGTAGAGAGGCTGTTCTCTAGCCTGGAAATAATGAGATCAGATGTGAGGTCATGTATGCAGGATCTGATGGAGGCGATACTATTTCTCAGAACAAATTCAGAGACTCCACAAATGTTCTTGCAGTGTTTTGCATATTTACAATTTTTTTGTGTCCTAAAGTCATATCCAATAAATATATTTTACACTGACAAGCAAAATGGTAACAATGTTTTGAACGTGTGACTTTCAGGCTCCATATCTCACAGCTTTGTACATGAGGCTACTGTAATTTTTATATCAGTCATCTGACCCATATTATACATAAATTTGACTTAGTTACAATTTTGCTCCTAAAATCAAAGTGTTAATTTTTATTATTTTGTTAGTATTTGGGAAATCCACCCTTGGTTTTCAATACTGCCTGAATCCTTCTGGGCTCTGAATCAGATTCAAGCATATCCTGACCAAAATCTGATCCCAGGTCTCCTACACGTTCCCAATGTTGGTGCAGACTGGACTTGGATACAAATACAGCTTGTTCATCAGCTCTACCTACAAGTGTTCAAAAGATCAAAGCATTGTTACCCTTTTGCTTGTCAGTGTCTGTTCTACCTAAATAGCTTGATTATTGTATCATAAGGTAATAAACAGCCTGATGGGACCATTATACTACAGTAAAGTTATCACTTAAACATGCGCCATGTATGAGGGAGTCAGGAGTCGGAGGTTTGGGAAATTGAGGAGTCGGAGTCAGGGCTTCGGCTTGCCGACTCCACAGCCCTGGTTTCCACACCAATTACAGAGGTATCAACTTATTTACATGGGACCCTTCTAACATGTAGGACTGTCCAAAGCAGGAAGCCCTTTTAACTACCTTTGTTGTGTTAGGGCATTAGGGAGCTGTACATATGTTGGGAGGTTTGTTACAAGGGCTGAAAGAGAAATTTGCCATGTTTACCCAAGTGCTTGATTCAAAGTTTACATACCTCAGTATGGATTTTAATGATCTCCATGATGCTGCTGCTTCTAATGGGCTATGTGTGATGTGGGAGATATCATAGCAGCTAGTCTCCATTCAAAGCTACCTAAATATACACGTATTTTTACTGTACATTGCAAAGTGAGGTCTCCTTGGATCATACTTGTCTTTCCAACATTTGTCACAGATGCTTGGTCAGATTGAGATCTGGAGAATTGGGACGCTAAGTCAACATTTTTATCTCTGCCAGTTTTATAATGCCATTCCTGAACAATTTTTATAGTATGGCAGGACACATTATCCTTCTCACAGAGGCCACTGCCATTAGAGAATACCACTGCATTCTCTGTCTTTCCTTTTCCCATACTGCATGTTGGTGCCATGTGCAGCTTGAAGTCCGAATGGGAAAAATAAACATTAGACATGACTCATCAGACTAGCCTACCTTTATCTATTCCTCCAGTTCCAAATTTCCCTTTTGGTAGGACACAGGGTAAGCATGGGCACTGTGATTGGTATACTCCAAGCTGTAATACACTGGGTGCTGTGGTAGCTTTCTATTATAGTCAGCATTCACTTTTCAGTGAATTGTGCGACAGTAGCATTTAAAGGGCTTCTATCGCCAATTTAGTTATTTTTTTACTAATTAAAACAGGATATACTAATACATCTTCTTTTCTTCTTAGCATTTTTTATTATCTGATTGTAGATTTCTCAATTCTGCTGTCTGTATATGATTATGGGAGCAGTATCTTCCCTGAGCTGCTTTTAACAGCATTTAGAGAGATGCTTTACAGCAGCTACATGGATGTAGGAGCCTGTGAACAGGAACAGACCCATTAACTTCTATAAAAGAGTATTCTAAGCATGTTCTGTGATCTGGGAAGAAGTCAGTGTGTAGGGCAGGGAGTCAGCTGTAATTATTTCTTATTGTGAATGGTGGTTCCCAGAGGCATAACTTGAAGCCTCAGGTCCCGAGGGCAAAAAGTGAATTGGGCACCTCAGCTACCACATGTCACTTAAAAATCTGGTGTCTCCTTATGTTGCAGAAGGGGTTTTGGGCCCCCTCAGGCTTTTGGGCCCGGTAGTGACTGCTACCTCTGCACCCGCTATAGCTATGCACCTGATGGATCCTGTGTTATCTATATACATTGTTATTACCTTCCAGTAAATACCTGCCTGTGCTTATAATGAAGAGGCTGCAGAAAAAATTCTTAAAAAATGTGTTTAACATAAAAACATGCATTAAATAATATGTTACTTTCCGACGACACATTCCCATTAACCAGATGAGTCTAACTACAGTGCCTTGCGAAAGTATTCGGCCCCCTTGAACTTTTCAACCTTTTGCCACATTTCAGGCTTCAAACATAAAGATATAAAATTTTAATTTTTTTGTGAAGAATCAACAACAAGTGGGACACAATTGTGAAGTGGAACGAAATGTATTGGTTATTTTAAACTTTTTTAAAAAATAAAAAAAATGGCCCCTTTACTTTCAGTCTAGCAAACTCCCTCCAGAAGTACAGTGAGGATCTCTGAATGATCCAATGTTGTCCTAAATGACTGATGATGCTAAATATAATCCACCTGTGTGTAATTAAGTCTCCGTCTAAATGCACCTGCTCTGTGATAGTCTCAGGGTTCTGTTTAAAGTGCATAGAGCAACATGAAGACCAAGGAACACACCAGGCAAGTTTGTGATACTGTTGTGGAGAAGTTTAAAGCTGGATTTGGATACAAAAAGATTTCCCAAACTTTAAACATCCCAAGGTGCACTGTGCAAGCGATCATATTGAAATGGAAGGAGTATCAGACCACTGCAAATCTACCAAGACCTGGCCGTCCCTCTAAACTTTCATCTCATACAAGAAGTCTGATCAGAGATGCAGCCAAGAGGCCCATGATCACTCTGGATGAACTGCAGAGATCTACAGCTGAGGTGGGAGAGTCTGTCCATAGGACAACAATCAGTCATACACTGCACAAATCTGGCCTTTATGGAAGAGTGGCAAGAAGAAAGCCATTTCTCAAAGATAATCATAAAAAGTCTGTTTAAAGTCTGCCACAGGCCACCTGGGAGACACCAAACATGTGGAAGAAGGTGCTCTGGTCAGATGAAACCAAAATCCAACTTTTTGGCCACAATGCAAAACGATATGTTTGGTGTAAAAGCAACACAGCTCATCACTTTGAACACGCCATCCCCACTGTCAAACATGGCGGTAGCAGCATCATGGTTTGGGCTTTTCTTCAGCAGGGACAGAGAAGATGGTTAAAATTGATGAGAAGATGGATGGAGCCAAATACAGGACCATTCTGGAAGAAAACCTGTTGGAGTCTGCAAAAGACCTAAGACTGGGACGGAGATTTATCTTCCAACAAGACAATGATCCCAAACAAAAAGTAAAACCTACAATGGAATGGTTCACAAATAAACTTATCCAGGTGTTAGAATGGCCAAGTCACAGTCCAGACCTGAATCCAATCGAGAATCTGTGGAAAGAGCCGAAAACTGCAGTTCACAAACGCTCTCCATCCAACCTCACTGAGCTCCAGCTCCAAGGAAGAATGGGCAAGAACTGCACGCCCCACTTTTCAGTTTTTTTGTTTTTTACAAAAGTGTATAATATTCAATAAATTTCGTTCCACTTCACAATTGTGTCCCACTTGTTGTTGATTCTTCACAAAAAATTAAAATTTTATATATTTATGTTTGAAGCCTGAAATGTGGCAAAAGGTTGAAAAGTTCAATGGGGGCCGAATACTTTCGCAAGGCACTGTACATGTATGCATGAGGTTTGGGGAGCCATGACCAGTAATTATTAACCACTGTATACCTGCAATGGCCGCTGTTGTGGACAGTAACATCCGCTGAAGTGTGGATCCAGTGGACCATTGCAAGCAGTGGTGTAAGCCATGTCAGGGAGTCTAATGGGCCCCTGGTTTTCACCAGAGTGGGTTGGGCTTGCTGCGGCAAGAGACTTCCAGGTCACGACTCCTGATGCGACTTGCTTGCAATGGTGGCCGAGGTGTAGTGAGGTACAGAATCATAAGACAGGCTCGTGGTCAGGGACAGACAGGGAGAGGCAGAGGTTAAGGTACATGGGAAGACATGAACACTGATCAACGCTTTCTCTCAGGCTCAGGGCACTGTAGATCCAGAAAAGTCATGGGGCAGGACTAAATAGTGTCAGTGCCCAGTGATAAGGAATCACCTGCGCGCTGGCCCTTTAAATTCCACTGAGTGGGCACCATAGAGAGCGAAGACGCGCACAGCAGTCAGCAGGAGAGCAGTGAGGATAGGTGAGTATAGAAGCGGGGCCTAGATATTACCATGCAGCAACACAAACAAGAGGAGTAGAGGTACAGGTGTGGGGACATCCATAAAAGTACCTTCCTTCTAGCTTAATGGTGCAGTGTCCTAGCAACACAAAACACATACCTATGTCAGCACCGAGGCTACCACTGTGATGCTGGCACCTCCTTCTTCAAGCTAGAAACTTGGGAATAATTATTCCTACTGCCAAACTACTCTGACATGATAGTGCTGCCATGTACCAAAGCCTGACAGCCAAATACACCATGGACCACAAGCTGCATAGACAGTGTAAGGCACAGTACAATATGCAATGATCAGCCATATCACAAGTCCCCTTGAGCTGCTAAAATTGTTCTGACCCAGGTATAGATTCCACAAGACCCCTGAAGGTTACCTGCTGACCCTTCAGCTTCTAGGTGAGTCCTCCATGGTTCGTGCTTGTTGTTCCGGCACAGCTCACAGATGTTTGGTCAGATTGAAGTCTAGGGAATTTGGAAGCCAGGTGAACCCATAAAACTCGTTGTCATGTTCTTTAAAGAGTACCTATCACCTTCAGACAAACCTCATGAAGTAACAGAAGACTAAAATACAAACACTTTCTCAAATAAGCTTCATTAGGAAAACCAAAGCTTTTCACCTGTATTTCAGTTTTTTAAAAAGCGCTGGCCCTTTAAGACAGCTCTGAAGTCGGGCCAAGTCGGCACATGACAGCTTGATGGATGACAGTTGTAAGTTCCTGAGCTGGGAGAGTCCACAGTGCAGGGGGAGCCTGTAAAGTCTACATCATGTGCACACCAGCAGCATTGTAATACAGATGCCTGTGTGCTATGGAGGAGGAGGCTGAAGCAACAGGTAAACTCTGTCACACTGTTTCCTAAGGCTAGGTTCACACGGCTTAAATGCAGGGCGTAATTACGCCCCGCGATTACGCCGTGTGGCCGCCGGGCGGGAGCGGGGGGCCGGCACCGCGCCGGCCCATAGTCTTGCATTACCAGCGGCGTGTAAAAGCCACAGATAATTCACATGTCAATTATCTCCCCCCTCTGCGTATTCGCCGAGCAGGGAGAGGAGACGTAATCCATAGTTCTATATGAGAACTGTGGATTACCGTAATGACTGGGACGGATTCCAGCCGTAATTTGCGCACTCCGGCACGTAATTACGGACTGAAATACGTCCAATTTTAAGCCGTGTGAACATGGCCTAAGTCTCTGTCTCCACTGCACAGTGAAAAAACGACTGAAATCATCTCCCATAGACTCTATTGTAAAAACGTCCTGCTGTCTACACTAAGCTTCTTTTTTCTGTTCTTTTTTTTACTGCTGGTCTTTTGCAACATGTTCTTAAAAAACGCCAGAGCAGGGCAGAAAATTTACTACAGGAGTCTATGGAAAGCGCCGGACGTCTTTTGGCGCGTTTTTGCTGCGTTTTTTGCCGCGATTTTTAAGTGTAAACCCTCCCAAGAGACCCAAGTCCCACCTATAGTGGGTGTTAATAAAGGTTATACCTGATCAAATTTGCATACAAGTGTCTGATGTGTCCTTTTTTGTACCTTTTGTAATAAAATGATCATGCTTTGGTCGCTAACGATTTTTGCGAAATTTCATATTTTTTTATCTAAAAATAAGATTTTTTTTAAACAGATTTTGGCACTAAAATCCTTTTCTTAACAAATTTTGGCACTAATAAAGTTTCTCACTTCTAACACTAAAAATATGTTTTATTTGGATTTTGTCGCCAGAATCTGTTTTTTTGACGGATCTTGACACTAAAAGACTGTCATTACAAATTTTGGCGCTAATAAAGTTCTCTCGCTTCTGGCACAACAAATACATTTTTTATGGATTTTGGCGCCAGAATCCATTTTGTTTCGGATTTTAGCGCTAAAATCCTTTTCTTAACATATTCTGGCACTAATAAAGTTATCTCACTTCTGACGCTAAAAATAAGTTTTTTTCACGGATTTTAGCTCTTCTAAAGTTATATTCCTTTTGTTGCTAAAAATAAGGGTTTTTTACGTATTTTGTAGCTAAAAATAAGTTTTTTACGGATTTTGTCGCTAAAATATTTTTTTACAGATCTTGGCTCTTCTAAAGTTATCTTGCTTTTGTCGCTAAAACTGTTTTATTTATGTATTTTGTTGCTAAAAATAAGGTTTTTTACGGATTTTGGAACTAAAATACGCTTTTTTATGAATTTTGACGCTAATAAATTTATCATGCTTTCCTTGGCAAAAATACGCTTTTTTTATGGATTTTAGTGCTAAAATCTTTATTTTTACGGATTTTGGCGCTATTAAAGTTATCTCGCTTTTGTCGCTAAAATCCTTTTTTCTTACAGATTTTGGAGATAAATTTATTAGCACCAAAATCCGTAATAACCCACAAAAACCATAAAAAACTTATTTTTAGTAACCAAAGCGAGATAACTTTATTAGCGTCAAAATCTGTAAAAAAAAAACGTATTTTAGTGACAAAAGCGAGATAACTCTATTAGTGCCAACATCCGTAAAATGACTACAAGATGACATATAAATGCAATAATGTGCTTTCCATCCCCTTTTGTCGGGCGGAGTTACATCCAATGGCTTCATTTATGCAGACATTGAAATCAAGAAGACAAGCAAAAAATGTGCCAAAAAATGCAAATCTCAGCAATAAACGGCTGTTTTTTTCTGCTGCTTTTGACAGGCAGCAGACAGAAAACTCAGTTTTTAGTATTTGGCTTTCAGGTCGTTTTTGTCCACTGCAGTGTAGACAGAGCCTTCGTGTGCTGTGCCTGCTGTATTGTATGTAGTGAGAGACTCAGCATCCCCCTGCACTGGTGGTATCTCCCAACAGATTGATAAGGATCTCCTGAGTTACAAAGTGAAAGTAAAACCTGTTTCCCTGTAAAACTGAGGTAAATCCTCTGAATTGCTAATGACATGTATTTGAGAAAAGTTTTATAATTTCATCTACTATCAATTCTAGGTGTTTGGTGTGGAGGGGGATAGGTACTCTTTAACCCTTAAGGACCAGGCGTTTTTTTTGGTGACACGTTCGCTTTTCCCTCCTCGCCTTCTGAAAGCCATAACTTTATTTATTTTTACACCTACATAGACACATGAGGGCTTTTATTTTGCGGGAAAATATGTACTTTGTGATGGTGTTATTCAATGTACTATAGAATATACTGGGAAACCCGCCAAAAATTCTAAGTGGGCAAATTGTGAAAAAAAATGTATTTTCGCCATTTTTTGCGAGGGTTTTGCTTTTACGGAGTTCAATCTTTGGGAAATATAATGTGTTATCTGTATTTATATACGTTGTTAGCATCCGACAATACCAAACATTTTAGGGTTTCCGTTATGTTTTGGTACCGTAAAAAAATTCCAAACATTTTCTATTTTTGAAATTTGCGCCATGGCGCCATTTTGTGCGACCAATACTTTTTTGTACTAACACCTACGGACGTCAGCGAGGGGGCATTTTTTGCGGGCTGAAGTGTATTTTTATCGCTAGCAGTTTGGAATGCATGCGAACTTTTGTGATCATTTTTATTCCATTTTTTGAGTGACGTAAAATGACCAAAAAACGCAATTTTGGCGTTTGGAATTTTTTTCTTCTACGGTGTTCAGCGTACGGGATAAATTATGTTATATTTTTATAGATCGGACTTTTTCGGACATGGCGATACCAAATATGTGCAACTTTTTTATTATTGTAATGATTTATATTTGTAAAAATGGGGAAAGGGGGTGATTTGAACTTTTATACTTTTTTTTTGTACTTTAAAACTTATTTATTTATTTTTTTTACTGTAACATTGAGGCCACCTATGGTAACTTGACCACTAGGTGGCGCGATTATTAATACAACCTAATACATTGCATAGCAATGCATTACGGTGTAACAAAAATGGCGGTTTCCCCACTTTCAGTCTGCGGATGGAAGTGGGGCAAACCGGCCAGGGTAAGTGACGGGAGCCTTCACAAGGCTCCCCACCACCATGCCCGGTCACCGGAGCTATGCTGCGCCGATGCCGATGACCGTACCGATCGGTGCGCGGCACCGATCGGCGTTCATTCAGACGGCGCGGCCATCTTTGCCGCGGTGTCTGATGGGTAAAACAGCGCCAGCGGGCGGAGCCACCCGCCGGCGCTGTTATTGCCGGGTGTCAGCGGCGATTTGCCGCTAACACCCGCCGGCTGTGCGGGAGGGTCGCGGCGCGATCCCCCTGCAAAGCCCCTTAGCGGCCCTGGGACGTACTCATACGCCCAAGGTCGTTAAGGGGTTAAGCTATTCCTGAAGAGTTTGGCAGAATGCATCATCTTGCTGTAAGAGATGGCTTGAAATCCATAAAAAACTTCTTACCAAAGTACAGCGGCCTTGAGATAAGCACTAAACCATGTTAGGCAAAGGAAAATTTAATGACTTTTAACCAAATACATTGCGTTTTTGTTTTGCTTTTTTTCAAAAGCAAAAGCAGTTCTTATCTCCTCCCTTGGGGAACACAAGTTTCCCCTGGGTTACGGGTTTGACCATTTCTTCTGTGTTTTTTTCACAGCACAGAAGCTTGGTTATTTTTTCCGTATTAAAAAAACCCAAACCCTTTTAAGGGTTTCGGTAGACTTGTGTCCTTCTTTTAAAAAACCCTCCTTTCCCCCTTTTCCCCCTTTTATTTGGTCATCTGGAAATTTGGGAAACGGAATGTCAATGCAGGGTCCCATGTTTCCATGGTTAAATATTCAAATTGTAATTTCTATTACTGCTTTACATTGTTCTTAAGTTTGTCCCTCTCATCTTCCTGAATGTGTGCCCCTGGGGTATTCAACCCCTCCCTTCTTCTAGAAATTTTTCCATCTGTTCTGTCTGACTAAAACACTGTATCCTAAATTCTCTGCACCAACTCTGAAAAGTTATCATTTTTTTCACCCTTCACTTTGGTGTAAACTACAAGATTCCCCCCGGGAAAAAAAAACTCCTGTTGTTCTTCAACACGCCGGAGCATTTGAGTTAAACACTGTCGGGCCCAAGTTTACGAAGTAATTTTTTACAGTTTAAACAGCCCTTCCTTTTACCAAGGGGCCCTTTGATGAACTTAAAAACATTGCGGTCAGCGTATTGGATCAGAATAGTGAAAAAAGGGTTTGAAACACAGAAAACCCTCACAACTTCACAAAAGTTTAACCACATACACGCATTTGGTCGTCACAGGACAAGAAAGCGTCAGTCTCCCTGTAAAATAGCACTACACCCCAAACACACCCTTCTGCAAAATCATCCTATTCCCCCTCTTATTCCGTCTGTTAACAACAGGGTTGCGGGCGGGCACCCCCCACATGACCAGCTAGATTTCAAGAGTTTGGAATCCTACCCACAACCTAGAGAGAACAAAACGCCCTAACTCCCCTAAAAGGAGGGTAAGAGAAAATTTTTAAAAAAAGCAAAAAAATAAACTTTCTGAAGTTTAACGGGATCAAGGGGAAAAACTCTTGGGTTATATCTCCCACATCTCACATGTGCTTTAATGAAACACTACTGGAAGAACCCTAAAAACTCCTGCAATGATGAACATAACAATTAAAATTTCCGATTACGGTGATTTTTACAGAAGTTTAAATTTCCCCCCAAATTCTCTACAAAAATTGTTCATTTCCCAGCCCTTAATATTGAACATAAAACCTATATTGAAACTAAGTAAAAATTTTTAATTCAAGAACCCACAACTGCGGAAAATCACCCTATGTTTCCAAATCTACTAAGCATTCCAAAAACATCTAAACACGATCTTCAAGATATTCTACCCTCAGTGAACCTAATAAACACGTCCGAAGCTGGGGCCTACTAGAAAAAAGGAAAATTTTTGGGGCCCCCAAAAAAGGGGCATCTGGGAAGCAAAACCAGCACTTTTGAAGCAGAAAAAAGAAAAGCAAAAAGAGCCGAGAGGGAAATCGCAAAACAATGTAAACATGCCACCCCCCGGGGGAAAAATTTAAAAAGGGTTCTAGAAACTTGCTAGGGGAAGTAAAGGGAAAGCATTTCCCACCCTAATAAAAGTGGCTTAAAAACCCCTTTAACGCACAAGAGACTATATGCTAAGCCAAAACAGCGAATCCTGAATGCTACCAACATTCCAAATTTTTCAGATTTTCCTCCAACAAACAAAGCACAGATCCTTCCCCCCAAAAACCCCTGCATTCGGGGTCATTTACAGTCCTACATCCATGCGCATCCGGAAATTTTCCTTTTCACACACACAATGCACCTCTGCAACCTCAATACAAAAAACCCAAAGTCCAAACAAAAAGCCACAATTTTCCACCCCTGACAACCTTTGCCGACCCCACTTCACTAAAAATTTGAATGAAAACCCTTTCTCTTACAATGAATGCCTATGCACCCCAAATATTCCCTAGTCTCTTAATCAGACACCATAACAACATAACAGCACTACTCACCTAAAATTTACCTGCCGGAAGCCCAAAAGGGCCCAAAATGTCAATTTTTGGCAAGGTTCATGGTCCCCCGGGATCTTACTAAAAAAAGCCCACCAGGTTTATGACCGCCCCTGAGAACACAATCCTGGAAATTTTCCTTCAAAAACGGCAATTGATGATATTGGCATCACACTGCAGAAAACGGGGACCGGCAATAAAGATGGCTCCCCGCGTCCACAAACTGTAAAGAAACCAGGGGTGTTCATATTGAAAAACCCTGGGGCGGGTCTATCTGCGGGGAGAGATTAAACGCAGCTATGGCAGTCCTGAAGCCAAAGAAACTCTTTTAAACCACGCTTTCAAATTTTCCCCAAAAATACTGGAAAAGGAAAAATAAAAAATTTCCAAGAACTCAGGGGATCTACTCTTTGAGTTTCATTTGGCCAAAGCAGACATCCTTACCTGCCTCAGTTACCGGGACACTGCCGGGGGGAAAAAACCCAATATTTTTCCCAAACGCCATACAACTTTCAAGAAAAGGGGACACCCCTCGGTAAAGAACAAAAGGGGTCCCAAACTTTTCCTTTCCCCCCTTCTCCAATTTCCCCTTGAGTTTTTAAAAAGAAAAAATTGCAGATTTCCAAAAAATGCCCCAAACCTTCTTTTTACATAGTCTGGCAAATCCTACTTCATCTTTTCCCCCCAATAACTGCCCCAAGCCCCTTAACACAGGAATCCTAGGGGACCATGTCATAAAAAAGACTGACATTTTTCCTGCACCAAATCATCCCACATAAGACAGTCAAGGAAAAAAAATTAAAATCCAAAATAAATCTATCCCAATTTAAAGGGAAGCCCCATCCTCTAAAAAAGGGCATTGGCTTCAGAAAAAACCCTTCAGGAACGCAAAGAACTTCTGAAAAAATTTTGGGGTTTTTTTACAAATGTTGGGTTTTCCACAGAACATTTTGCAAAAGATTGTAAAGCGGGTTATTAATTTCATTAAATGTGACAGGGGTTGCCAGGGCAAGCACTTCACCCATCCCCCAAATACACATGGAGCCATCCTCCAGTCACCCCCAGGGGCAAAGCAGGGCCCGGGGAGAAATTGGAAAAAACTGTAAATCCTACCACCGTATCTTCCCATGACAGAATTTTGGGGGGAAAGGGTTCTCTATGACAAGTCGTGTGCAAAATATGTCTTGCAACAATCTAAAGGGAATCACCCAAAAGAGTCCAAAAGGGTGTACCCCATTTTGGATGATCAAAGAAAACCGATCATTTGCAAGACTAACTCTTTGTTTTGTTCCAACCTTGAAGGAGACACCCCCCTTTACACTTTGGGTACCTGAAAGTGGCGCCACAGGGGCCGGGAAAGAAAAAGCCAGCGGACTCAAAACCCTTTCACTTGACAAAAAAGGGTCAGGATCCCTTTTACCAACACTTGTTGAATGCAACCAAATACCACAAACAGAGGGGAAATTCCCCTACGCCAAATGGCTTTTTCACAAAACTAAATCGAAGTCTATAGTCACTAAAAATCCCGGGGGGGCTCTTGACAAAACGCAAACATCCTACTTCTCCCGGGGCGAAACATTCTCCGGGTACACAAAAACGCCAGCAAATCAAGGGACCTCACAAAGCCCCCGTTTGCCCCCAACCCCTTTTTAAATTCAAAGGCTGGTAAATCATGGGAAAGGGTTTCATAGACCAATTAAAAACCCCACAAGATTTCCTCTTTTAAAAATTTCCAAAGGTTTTCCCAAAATGGTCCAGCACCCATTTTCAGCCATGCCATACCATTACTTTGGGTAAAAAAAACTCACTGGTTTGTGACAGACCACATTACTAGAATAACATTCCTTCTTCCTCATCCTGGGATGACTGTCCTTGGATCACAGTCTTTAAATCTAACAAGGGGAAAACAACAACTAGCACCTCACGAGAAACAAGGAATTTTTTTAAGATTTTGGAAAAAGGGAATTTTTCCCAAGATGAAATCCAACGGGTGGGTAGCACCATTCACTTTCGCACTCCAAGAGCAAAGCACCAAACAAACAAAACAAGCAGTTGCTAGATTCTCTTCATAAAAAAGAACTTTAAAGAGGGAAAACCCAAAAGGAAAAAAAAATTTTTTTTTTGGGGGGAAAAAAAAAAATTTTGGCAAAAAACATATTTTTCAGGACCAGCAGAACCCTTTCACCCAAAACTAGAAAAGGGGAAGAATGCGGACCCTCCCATCTTTTGGCATTTATCAACCCCCAAAAAACCTAAACAAAATTGAGTTGTGTTTATTCCAGCCGGGAGCATGAAGGGATTTTTCTCAACAACCTGTCCTCACGGGGGAAATCCAACAACATCCCCCCAGGGGTACTAATCCCCTTCCGCAAGAAACCCTTTTCAGTAAAGGGTGAAATACACAAAAGTTTTTACTGCTTCATCATGAGGGGAAACCACAGGAAAATACCTTTGATTCTTTGGGGGCAAGGGCAATAACATCAAAATGAAGTCATAGACTACCGATGAAGGGACAAAGTCTTTTTGGGAACACCTTTCCCCTCCCCCCTAGCTATCTATGGAAATGAGAAAAAAACCCCCCAAACAGGAGAAAAGGATTTGGATCCGACGCTCTCAGTTTGTTTAGGGGAAAACTTTTTGGGGGTGTGGAACCTAAATCCTTTCCCCACCAGCAAAAAGCAATTGATCCCTCAACCCGAACACAGGGAAAAGCTGTCTAGTGCAAACCCAGCTTCACAAGATTACTCTAACATTTCCCAAAGGAATGGATGGGTTTCCCTTTGGGTTTTTAAACATCAACCCCAAAATTTTAAAACCTTAATCTTGCTTCTGAATTTCCCCTCCCCCTTTAGCGCACCTAGGTTTACTTGGTCGTTTAAACAAGACATGTTTTTCATTTCAAGTGTTCCCCCCCTGTGACAAACCTTTCACAAGCAGGGGAAACCCTTTTCTTCTTTTAAAAGTGTCTATGACCTTTTTGAATTCATAGGGTCCAATCGCCATTCTTTTTCTGCTTTAGGAAAAAATTCGATGTCTTTTCGGGTCATCCCTGGAAACCATTGCTGCAGTACCAAACCCAAGGAAGTCTGGGAAAAAACAGCGGGGGCCCCATTGTGGGTTTCAAAATAGAAAAGCCAACTAACTCCAAAACCTCCATTCTTTCCCAAAACTCGAACTTTGCACAGCCCGCCCCAGCAAATTTGAAAATTTTCTGAAGTTTTTAAAAAATCCTACTGACCTCAATCCAACCCCCTCGCGGGAAAAAGATGGTTTTTTCCTGCTCATGCCACAAGAACCTCCCAAGTTTTTTTGTTTTAGGACTCTGGGTCACTAAAAAACGGGTGCCAGTCCCTTTATTTGGGGGAGACTGAATCGACAAGGAGATTTCGGCCAAAAAGGTTTTAACTCTATACCCAGTGGTTTTCCCAAAAAAAGGCCAAACATACCGCTTTCAGCGTTTCTCACATGGAAAACTCACAAAAATGGTTGGGTTTTGGGGAAAAAGGGAAAGGGAAAACCTGAAGAAGGAAGGGCAAATTTTCAAAGGGAACTGCCACGTACCATTCCCCCATAAAATCTACCACTGGATTTTTCCCTGGTTGGTTTGGGAAATGTTGGCATGTTGCGGCTTCCCGAATCCGAAGATGGGGTTTTTTCCTTTGGGTTTTGTTTTCCATTGGGTTACTTTTTTTTCAGAATGGGGACTGTTATAGAATATTAACCCAACTTTAACCATTGAACTTTTTTCATGTTTTTCTCTTTCTTACAGTTCAAAAACATTTTTTATTTTTGGGTTTTTAGTGAAACTAAAGATTTCAGACGGAGAGTGTCATTCCCAAGACTTCCCTTTTTTTCATATTCATATTTGTAATTTTTTTTTACTGCTTTTAAATTTTCTTAAATTTTGCCCCTCATCTTTCCCGTAAAAGGGGCCAGGTTTCACTCCTCCCTTTTTTCTACATTTTCCATTTTTCTTTCTGACGAAGCCTGTATCATCATTCTCTGCACCAAAATCTTAAAATTATCATTTTACCCCCTACTACTTTGGTGAAATACAAATCAAAAATGGGTAAACCCTGTTGGGGTTTTTCATACACCCGGGGATTGATTACACTGTCTGACAAGATTACTGAAGTAAGGTTTTCAGTTTTAAAAAACAAGAAATTCCATTAACCACATGGGGCCATTAACTTTACAATTGCTGTCAGCGTATTGGGGGCAGAATTCCAAACACTGCGGTAAAGAACCGCCCACATCCCCAAGAGGAAGCAAGCCTAAAACTGAATGAAAAAAGATAATCAATGTAAAAAGCCCGGACACAAGATTTTTTAGCAAATGGCCCCAAAGCATCACAAATTTCCTTGCCAGATTTCCTTTTTTTCATAAAACATTATGGGCCATTCCTTCCCCCTGCCAAAACCCCCACACCCCCCATCATCCAGATGTATAATAAAGGAAAAATGAATTTTATCGGAAAAGGCCACTATCTCCCATTCTCTGTATCCCAATTCTAATGCTCAAAGTGCCCATAGTAGCATATTTGGTGGGGGACACGGGCAGAATTGGGGACCGACCGATCTTCAGCACCCAGCATCATATACAACTACAAAAAGCTGCAATGGGACTGTGTTGTTTGTGAAAATTTTTCTTTCATTAAAGCCCATTTCACACGACTTATTTGCGGGGCTTAAATTTTTTTCCCCCAATTACGCCGGGGTTTGGGCGGGGGGGGGGCCCGGGGGCGTGGGGCCCGGGAACCCTCGCCGGGCCCCTAGACTAAACATTCTAGCCCGCGTAATTTCGCCCCCAATAAATGACCTTCACTTTTCCCCCCCCCTTTGGGTTCGCCGATGGGGAGAGGGGACGTAAAACCATATTCTCTAAGAGAACTGGGTTACCGTAAAAGACTGGGAAAATTTTTTTTCCCCCCCCTGTTTCCCCGCCAAATTTAAAAAGGGGTAATTTCAGACTGAAATACCCTCCCATTTTACCCCAACGGGAGGCTGCAGCGCGGGGGGTCAAAGTGGGCAGGGCCATTTCCAGCTATGGTTTGCACTCAAGACCCGGAATTAAAAAACCCCTTTTCCCTTTCTCCCCATTAACATGGTGCGCCACACCACGAAGCATCCCCTCAAATTGCCCTTTTCCCGACCCTTCCCCCCTTTTTAACTATTTTCACACGAAATTAAAAAAGGCCCTTATTACGGTAATTCACATTCTCATAGGAACTAGGGAATTTCGTTCCTCTCCCCCCCCGGGGGGGAAGCCCCCCGGGCGGGGGAGAAATTGACATTGAATTACTACGGTAATGCGCCCCCTGGAATTCAATCTATGGGCCGGCGAAGTGCGGCCCCGCCCCATCCCCCCCCCCGCCCCCCCCGTCACACGGCGTAATTGCGGGCGTAAATTTCCCCTCAAATAACCCCGGGGAACATAGCCTTACACTCACATGTTCCTGTTTCTTAGTACACATGGAACTTAACATAACACTTTCTTACACTCGACTATTCTCCTTCTTTATCACCTTTTTTGGATATGTAAGGATATATTTTTTATGTCCCTTTTTTTAAGGGGAAAAATTTTTTTTAAAAGAAAAATGGACTAAAAAAAGGTTTTTAAAAATTTTTCAAATTTTTTTTCCTGGGCCCTTTATATAACGAAAACATTTTTAAGGGGAAGTAAAGGGGGGGCTAAATTTGTTTTTTATAAAAAAGTTTTTTTTATTTTTTTATTTACTTATTTTTTTGTACATTTCCTCTGGAACCGGGGCTCATATATTAGCACCCAGGGGGAAACCCTAAAAAAATTTTTAGGCCCCATACAGTGAACATCTGGGGGCCCCCCCCCAAACAAACCCCCCCCCTCTGAAAAAACCCCACCCCCCCCCATTTACCCAAAAACCCCCAAAAAAAAAAGGGGCCAAAATGAGGCCCCCCCCCCTGGTTCCCAGCTTGTGGGTCCCCATCTGGGAAACCCCCCCTCCAGGCCCCAGGTGTGGGGCCCCCCTGATGCCCATTGGGGGTTCCCCGCTGTAAGGGGGCCCCCCTGAAAACCCCCCCACCCCAGCTGCGAGGGGCCCCCACACAGCTTTTGGGGATGGGGGGGGCCCTTTAAAAGGGGCCCCACCAGCGGGTTTCCCGGGGGAAAGGGTTTAGAGAGGCCCCACGAATTTTTTGCCGATTTGGGGGGTGTTTACATTTTCATCTTTCGGATCCGTTCCCCAAAAATTGACGTAAAATTTTTGTTTCCCAAAACGCAGCAGGAGCCCTGTATTAAAAATATTGGGGGGGATCCCCGCTGCATCCAACTCGCAAACCCCCAAAAAACCCCTGCATGTTGGATATGTGTTGGGGTCCGTTTAGGATCGTTTGCCGCTGCTTTTTTTGGATGCAATTTTCGGACCCCAACATTGGACCCAAAAATCGGCCCAAAAACGCTGTGTGAATTTACCCAAACCTTCCATTTTGGATACAGTGCTCTTGTAGGGGAATCAACAGGCAAACCTTTGTTCCTGTGCACTAAGTAAAAACCTTGGGTGTTCATTCCCGGGTTACCAGTTGTTTTCCTTGGTTTTTTTTCCCCTTTTTTATTAACACGCATATTAAAGGGGGCACCTCACAAGACCTGTGTTTTAGAGATGCTATGAGCGTAATACAGTTTGGGCCCATGTGTAAGCTGCTCAGACCTTCGCTATCCTTTTTTTCCTGTTTCTAAAGATTCATCTTCAAGAACTGACTTTTTTAATATATCTCAACCATTGGCAGATGCCTAGAAATAAATATTATGTAATGGTGTAGCCAACTCAGTCATTTTTTGTAGCGTAGTGCCCCCTTTTGGGTCATTAGTGGTATAATTGTTTTTGTTCTAGCCCAGCCCATGAAAAAGATGTTCCCTAAAGGATCTGATCATGTCAGCTCCCCAACATATTAACACCTGGATCAATGGTGGGGCAGAAGGGGTTAATTTAAACCCCCTTCCCCCACCCGCGTGTTTGTTTACATTTTGTAGTTTTTTCCCCCTTTTTCTACAACCCCTGTAGGGTTGTCTTTTTTTTGTCACTGTCTTCCAAGTTGGCAATACCCTCTTGTACAGGGGAATGCGTTTGGGCCATGGGAGGGCATCAAGGGAGGGGGCCTTAGAACTGTGAATTACCCTAATGAATGGGCCGTTTTTGGGCCTTTAAGCCGTGTGAACATGGCCTAAAGCTGTAACCTTAGGGGGGTTTCAATTGTTTTAAGGTTTTTAAAGGGGGGTTTTTTCATACAAAGTTAGCTTAAAACATGTTGGAAAAGTAAATCAAGACTTTTTTCCAAATAAAATGCTTTTTGTATTCCTGGTCGGGATTGTATCTGGTATGAGTGCACACAGGTTTCTCTGGTTTTTCCGTCCTGCTTTTCCCCTTTTCCTTTTACTCTTTTTTATATTGGGCAGGGGGGACATTCACCAGGACAGCCCAGCAGCGGACAATAGGGGGTGTTATCTAAACAAAAAAAACTTTGAAAAAGACGGCTTTCACCCCTTTGAGCTTTCCACCCTTGTCCCACAAAATTTACATCTCTGCGCCCCATGTCACTGCAAAAATGAAGAGCGGGAAAATTGTAGATTTTGAATGTAAATCACTGTTTATATAACCCCCCCCAAACCAAAAATAGAAAGATTTTGAGGAAGTGTGGCCCTAAAGCGGGGCTGTGTCTCTATGAAAACGGGAATAGTAAAAAAAATCCTTTAACTTCTTCTGGGCCCTTGCTTTTGCCTCCATCCTGGCACCCCTTTCCCCAAGTGCAGTTTTTTAACACCCCTTTTTGGGTTAGCTAGTTTAAAACCTTTATGTTGTGGAAAACGTGTTTTCCATATTTTTTTCCAAAATTTCACTTTGGTTGCTAAAAAAATAGGAGTAATCTTTTGGCACTAAAGTAAAAGTCAAAAATTTTCACCTAAAGTGACCGGGTTTGCAGAACCCAAAAATGTTTGGGCCCCCTGGAGCGACACTAAAAAGGGTTGACCCCAAAAAACTCATAAAACCCAAAGGGGCTGCTTTCCCACAAGAACGGACAAAAAAATCTTAAAAAAAATTCTAACCCAAAAAAACCTTTTGTACAACAAGTTTTTAAAACAGTTTTTTTACACAAAAACCTGAGGTTTTTAAATTTTTTTTTTTGGGGTTTTTGGGCCCATTTTTCAGATTCGTTTTTTTTTTTTAAATGGGTTTTTGCATCTTTGAGCATTTTTTTGGGTTTTGGACGGGATCGGGCCCCAAAATTAACATAAACAAAGCTTTCTGGTCGTTTTTTTTTAGCCATCCCTTTGACTTTCAGGGGAAAATTTTCCCCTGCCTTTACCCTTGAAATTGACGGAAGAATGAATATTTTCCCGGGGTTCTTAAATCCAAACCTTGTATTTCGTGTGGACTACAATTGGATTTTCTATTGAGGTCAGGGGGAGGGTTTTTTACAGTCAGTTTTGACAGTTTTGAATTTTGAATCAGCATCAAAAATGACTATGTAGATGGACCCCTTTCCAAACTCAATTAAAATTTGGGGTGTCACTTTTTTTGGGGGGGGGGGGGGGGGGGGCCATTTTTCCCCCAAAACTTTTTTTGGGGAGTGTGATTGATTTGGGAAACGGGTGTCTTTTATGCAAGTAAAAGGTTAAAAGGGGTTTTAAATTTAAATTACAGGTAATAGTAAAAAGGGTTTATAAAAGAAAAACAAACAGCTGGGGGTGAGACCCAAAAAATTTTTGCTGGTTGGTATTTGATAAAATTTACTTTTTTAAACCCCAATAAAATGCTAATTAATTATTTGAAAATCATGAAAAGGAGTTCTGGTTTTTTTTTAGTTTTCTATTTTCTTACAGTTAAATTTTTTCCCTTTCGATAAAAATTAAGACCCTCCCCATTGTTTTTAGGTGGGAAATTTAAAAAACCCGCCCAGTGTGAATTAAATATTTTTTTTTTTCCCCCCACGTATGGTGGGGAATAGATCCTGAAATCCCCCTTTCAAACCCAAACAATTTTATGTGACAATAGAACGGGGTTTGCTTTTGGTTTGAGGGACTTCAGGGCCGGACGGGGGAAAAAAAAATAAAAGCCCTGGCACAGGCCCCAACCAGCCCAATACAATATCCCCCTTAAAAAATGTCCCTTGTTCTCGCCCCTCGCCACTTTCTAAAATAACTACACTGAAAATAGGGGGCTTTCACACAGAGCTTTTTTGGTGTTTTTTTTGAGGGTTTTTTGGTTTGGGGGCAAAGGTACATTTCTGAAAAAAAAAAACCCATAAAAAAAATGCCCCAAAACCCTCCCGTGTGGGGCCCCCCCCAAACACAAGCAAGAAAAAAAAAGGGGGTTCAGAAAAACCCCCTTCATCACAGAGTCAGTGTAATTTGCATTCCCAACCCGGGAAAAAGGCCTACACGGGACATTTATACAAAACCCCAACAAAACCCTTTCAGCCCCCCCAATCACTCACCAGTATTCAGGTCGCCAACATGAATACAGCACTGATTCAACCAGAATTTAAAAATGCCCCCCTGACAGCAGGGGTTTCACAGGAGACTTTCATCATCTTCTTCTCCTTTTTTTCTGCATCTGGCCAAAACCCCCTTGATGTTTTCCCCTGGGGAGTTTTTCCCCTTTCCCAAATTTTTTCTCTGCCCGGGGTAGGGAAAAGCAAAGTTTTTTTCCCCCCCGGGGTGACCACTGCCCCAGGGTAGAATTTACCACAAATACATCTTAGACTCCTCTCTTTTCCAGCACTTTCCCCATCCCAATTCCCCCCAAAAAGCGTATGTTTTGACCCTAAAAAAGAGAAATTAAAAAAATTTTCAGGGTAATGGGGATGTAAATAGGGAGGCCCCCCTTAAAGGGAGGCAGGGCCAGTATGTAGGGAGGGGAGGGGGCCCTATGTAGGTCCCGGGGGCCACTTTTTTAGGGAGGCCCAAAGGGGCCCTTTTGTAGGCAGGCGGGCAAAATTATAGGGAGTCCCGGGCCTGTTTTCAGGGGAGGCGGGGGAGTATATAGGCAGGCAGGGGGGAAGTGTATACGGCGGGGCAGTGTATAGGCAGGCGGGACAGTGTATAGAGCCGGGGGGGCAGTATATAGGGAGGCAGTGCAGTAAAAATAGGAAAGGGAAAGGGGAGTTTTTTAGGGGAGGCAGGGCCCGTGTATAGGCAAACCAGGGGGATAATAGGCCCGGCAGGCAGTATATAGGCAGGCAGGGCATGTATAAAGGGAGGCAGGGGGGAGTATAAAAACAGGCAGGGGAGTATATAGACAAGGCAAAGGGGGTGTAAGGGAGCCAGGGGCAAATATATAGGCAGGCAGGGGAGTGTACAGGAAGGGAGGGCTGGGTATAGGCAAGGGAAAAGGGTTTGAAAGGGAGGGAGAAAATAGGCACCCGGGGCAGTATAAAGGCAGGCGGGGGGGGGTTTTTTAGGCAGGCAGGGGCAGTGGGAAAAGGTAGGCAGGGGTAGTGTATTTGGCCCCGTGGGGATTATAAAGGGAGGCAGGGGAGTTTTAAAAGGTAGGGCAGGGCGTATATAGGAAGCCTGGGCAGTAAAATAGGCAGCAAAGGGGAGTGTATTGGCAGCCAGGGGGAGGGATATAGGGTAGGCGGCTGGTATAGGCCCCAGGCCCGGGTTTTGGCACCCCGGGGGAGAAATAGGTAGGAAAGGGGAGTATAAAGTCAATAGGGGCGTTTTATAGGAAACCGGGGCAGGGTTTTAAGGGAGGCCCGGGCAGAATAGGTTTGCCAAAGGGGAAGTGTATAGGTACCAGGGGCAGTTTTTAGGTTGCCAGGGCAGTGTATAGGTAGGCAGGGGCAGTATTAGGTAAACCAGGGGCATGTTATTTAAAAGGCAGGCGTATAAAAGGGACCGGGCGGTATATAAGGGGAAACCCGGGGGCAGATATAGGTAGCCAGGGGCAAATGTTAGGCAGGGCCCGGGGCGTATATTTGTCTGCCAGGGGCGTGTTTTAAGGTAGGGGGGGGGCAAATATATAGGGGAGTTTAGGGGCAGTGTATAGGAAGGGAGGGCAGTGTATAGGTAGGGAGGGCAAATATATAGGCAGCCCGGGGGGGGTTGTATGGTAGGCAAGGGGGATAAAACAGGCAGCCCGGGGCAGTATATAAAGGCCCGCCAGGGCAGTGTATAGGTAGGAGGACCCTTTTATAGGTAGCCAGGGGCAGTATATAGGTAAACCCGGGGGAGGTATAGGTAAGGGAGGGCAGGAAAAGGAAACCAGGGGGCAGTTAAAAAGTAGGGGAGGGCAGATTATAGGTATCCAGGGGGCAGTTTTTTAGGGAGGCAGGGGAGTATAAAGGTGCCGGGGCAGTGTGAAAAGCTAGGCAGGGCAGTATAAGGTTTGCTAGGGGCAGTGTATAAGGGAGGGAGGGGAGTATAAAGGGAGACAGGGGGATTTAGGCGGGCCCGGGGATGTAGAGGTGGCAGGGGTACCCTTTTTTGGGAGGCAGGGGACAGAAAATATTTTAAAAAATAAATAAAAATAATAATCCCCCCCGTGCCCCTCCTCTTCCCCCTGCCCCCAGCGGCCGGGGTGGCTTCCTTGGGGCAGGGCGCGGAAAAAGGCGCGCGATGACATCATTACATCGCGCGCCTGCCTTTCGGGCCCCCTGGGGGCTGAACAGACGGGTCAGAAGAACCCCGGGTGTTCAGGGCCCCGGGGCCCCTGCTTGCCCCCGGGACTGGGGGCCCGGGGGGCGGGCCCTCTTTGGGTGCATTTGGGGGGTCTGTGAAACCCCCCAAGCAGCCGTTTTGGCGAGGGGGGCCCTTTTGGGCCCCCCGGCACAGGGTTCCGGGCGCGATGCGACCGTTGCGGCCCCCAACATGTGCCACGGACCGGCGCCGGCACTCGCCCCCCCGCCGGGGGGGGCGGGAAAAAAAAAAAGGCCCTTTTCGGGGGGGCGATTTGGGGCCGGCGCGCGGCCCGGACCCCCCGCAGCCCCTGGGAGAAAGCCCAGTTTTTCCCAAAGGGCAAAAAATTCCCAAATGGGGGAAATTGTGAAAAAAAAAATTTAAAAATTTTCCATGTTTGCGAGGGTTTTGCTTTTCGGGGTTCAATCTTCAGTAAAAAATAATGTTTTTTTTTCTGTTTTTCTACAGGGTTGGGTTCGCATTTTGACAATTCCCAAAAATGTTGGGGTTTTTTTTAGTTTTGGTACCAAAAAAAAATTCCAAACATTTTCTATTTTTTAAATTTGGGGGGCCATGGGGGCCCTTTTGTGGGGGACCAAAAAACTTTTTTTTTACTAACCCCCTACGGACGTCAGCGAGGGGGCCCTTTTTTGGGGGGGCTGAAAGGGGACTTTTTAACGCTAGCAGTTTTGGGGAAAGCATGCGACTTTTTTGATCATTTTTATTCCATTTTTTGAGTGACGTAAATGACCAAAAATGCAATTTTGGCATTTGGAATTTTTTTCTTCTACGGTGTTCAGCGTACGGGATAAATGATGTTATATTTTTATAGATCGGACTTTTTCGACAGGGCGATACCAAATATGTGCAACTTTTAATATTCTAATGATTTTATTTGTAAAATGGGGAAAGAGGGGTGATTTGAACTTTTAATACTTTTTTTTTGTACTTTAAAACTTTATTTTTTTTTTTTTTTACTGTAACATTGAGGCCACCTATGGTACTTGACCACTAGGTGGCGCGATTGTTAATACAACCTAATACATTGCATAGGAAAAGCATTAGGTGTACAAAAATGGCGTTTCCCCACTTCCTGTCTGCGGATGGAAGTGGGGCAAACGGCCAGTGTAAGTGACGGGAGCCTTCACAAGGCCCCCAACCACCATGCCCGGTCACCGGAGCTATGCTGCGCCGATGCCGATGACCGTACCGATCGGTGCGCGGCCCCGATCGGCGTTCATTCAGACGGTGCGGCCATCTTTGCCCCGGGGTCTGATGGGTAAAAACAGCGCCAGCGGGCGAGCCACCCCCCGGCGCTGTTATTGCCGGGTGTTAGCGGTGATTTGCCGCTAACACCCCCCGGCTGTGCGGGGGGTCGCGGCGCGTTTCCCCCTGCAAAGCCCCTTAGCGGCCCTGGAGACTCATACGCCAAAGGGTCGTTAAGGGGTTAAGCTATTCCTGAAGAGTTTGGCAGAATGCATCATCTTGCTGTAAGAGATGGCTGAAATCCATAAAAACATCTTACGAAAGTACAGCGGCTTGAGATAAGCACTAAACATGTAGGCAAAGGTAAATAATGACTATTACCAAATACATTGCTGTTCTGATTTTGCTTCTTTTCAGAGCTAAAGCAGTTCTTATCTCCTGCTTGTGAACACAAGCTTCCCTAGGTTACTGGTGACATCACTTCTTGCTGTGTTTTATCAGCAGCACAGAAGCTTGGTTATGTTTCGTATTGACAAAACTCAACCCTTAAGGGTTCTGTAGACTTGTGTCCTTCTATTAAAACCTCTCCATCACCTATGTCCCTCTAATGTGGTCAGCTAGGAAGAGGAGAACTGATATGTCAATCACTGCGGTAAAAAAGCCCACACCCGAAGGGAAAGTGGAAGCCAAAGCTAAATAAATAAAGATAACAATGTAAATCCCAGACAAAAAGATTTTTCAGCAGAATGGCCCAAAGCCAGATTTCCTTCTTTTCATAAAGCATTATGGTGCCATTCCTTCCCCATGCCAATGACCCCCACACCTCCCATCATCCAGATGATATAATAAAGGACATGATTCATCTGAATAGGCCACTATCTCCCATTGCTCTGTAGTCCAATTCTAATGCTCATGTGCCCATATACAATATTTGTGGGGGACACGGGTCAAATGGGCACGCTGACCTTTTTCAGCAAACCAGCTCATATACACTAGCAATAAGCTGCAATGCCGGTGTTTTTTGGGGGAAATTTTTTCTTTATTTAAGGCATGTTTACACGACCTTTTTTTGCGGGGCGTAATTACCCTGCAAATTTCCTTTTGATGGGGGGGGGGGGCGGGAGCGGGGGGGCCCGGGACCTCGCCGGCCCATAACTATCCACTACGTGCGTTACCCCTAGTAAAAGACAGTCCTTTTCCCCCCCGCGGTGGGTTTGCCGAGCGGGGAGAGGAGCAACCCTAGTTTAAAGAGAATGTAGTTTTCCCCAAAACTGGTTATTACAGCCTATTCGCGCACTACGGAGCATAATTATGGACTTAAATACGTCCCATTTTACACACAGTGAGGTGCAAATGCGCTGTCAGTGGGCAGGGCCATTTCCAGGCTATTCCACTCAAGACAGGGAATAAAAAACCCGCCTTCTTCACATTAACATTTCGGCCCCACCACGAAGCACCCATCAACATTAGCCCTTCCTGACCATTCCCCCCCTTTTCACTCACATTTTTCCGTTTCTTATACACATGGGAAATTAAATAACCTTTTTACACTCGACATTCTCCTTTTTTCACCTTTTTTGGAATGTAAAGGGAAATTTTTATGCATTTTTTATAGGAACATTTTTAACAGAAAAAGTGCACAAAAAAAGGGTTTTATAAATTTTGTCACTTTTTTGTCCTGGGCATTTTTTTTATAGACGATACAGTTTTAGGGTAAAAAGGGGGGGGCTAAAGGGTTTCTTTTTTATAATTTTGTTTTTTATTTTTTATTTACATTTTTTTTTAATTTCCTTGGAAACCGGGGGTCAATATTTTGACCACAGGGGACCCTAAAAAATTTTAGGGGTCTCAGCTGACGCATCTGGGCCCCCTCAATCCACCCCGCCCTCTGACACCCCCACCCCCGCACCAGTCACCCAACCCTAAAAAAAGAGGGGCCCCACTGCGGCCCCCCCCCCCCTGGTTCCCAGCTGTGTGGGTCCCATCTGAAGCCCCCCCTCCAGGCCCCAGCTGTGTGGAGCCCCTCTGATGCCCACTCGGGTTCCAGCTGTAAGGGGCCCCTCTGAAGACCCCCCCCAGGCCCCAGCTGCGAGGGGCCCCACACAGCTGGGGCATGGGGGGGGACCTCAAAGGGGCCCCACACAGCTGGGTTCCAGGGGTAGGCTTCAGAGAGGCCCCACGAGTGATTGCCGATGTGTGTTTACATTTTATCTTTCGGATCCGTTCCAAGAATTGACGTAAATTATTGATCCGAAAGACGCAGCAGGAGCCCTGTATTAAACTATAGGGTGTGATCCTGCTGCATCCAACTCGCAACCAAACACGCAGCTGCATGTTGGATATGTGTTGGATCCGTTTAGGATCTGATTGCCGCTGCGTTTTTGGATGCAATTTTCGGATCCAACATTGGATCCGAAATCGGATCCAAAAACGCTGTGTGAATTTACCCTAACACTTCAGCATTTTGGACTACAGTAGCTCTTGTACGGAATCAGACAGGCTAACCTTTGCTTCCATGTGCACTAAGTGAACCTTGGGTGTTCATATCCCTGTTACCAGTTGTCTTTCCTTGGACTTATTTCCTTAGTTACTTAACACTGCATATTGAGAGCACCTCACAAGACCTGCTGTTTTAGAGAAGCTATGAGCCAGTAATCACAGTTTGGCCATGTGTAAGCTGCTCAGATCCTTCTGCTTATCCATTTTTCCTGCTTCTAAGATATCATCTTCAAGAACTGACTGTTTAATATATCTCAACCATTGGCAGATGCCATAGTAATAAAATGTTATAGTAATGGGTGTAAGCAGCAACTCAGTCAGTTTTGTAGTGTAGTGCCACCTTCTGGTCATTAGTGGTATAATATGGCATTCTGTTCTAGTCCATGCCCATGAGAAAGCATGTTCCCTAAAGGATCATGATCATGTCAGCATCCCAGCACACACTATTAACTACCTGGATCAATGTGTGGAGCAGTAGGTTAAATATTAACCCCTTCCCACACCAGAGATGTTTGTTTACATTGTGTATGTTTTTTCCTCCCCGTCTTCTACAACCCATGTCAGGACTTGTCTTTTTTGTGTCTACTGTCTTCCAAGTTCGGCAATACCCTCTATGTAGAGGTGAACTGCTGTTTGGGCACATGGCAGGGCATGCAAGGGAGGGAGCCCTATTTGGCTTTTGGAACTCAGATTTTGGTGGGTGCCATGTCGCATTTATAAGTCACCGTATATTGGATTCAACACTCCTCAAGGATCTCCTCATTCTACAGGTTGGGCCCACAGGTGTTCTAGTTTTTTTAGCACTGGGCCATGAAAATTGAATAAAAAACACAGTCCCACCATTGTTTTTTTGGCTTCATTTTTAGTGTTCACCGTGCGGTATAAATGACATAATAACTTTACTATCCAGTCGGTTCAGTTACCAAAAATTTTAATTTTATATAGTATTACTTTTATACTTTTACACAATAGAATTGCATTTGTAAAAAATTGCGTTTTTATATCGTCATAGTCTGACAAACATAACTTTTTTGTTTTTCTGTAGTAAGGAAGTAGTAAAATCGCCATCTTTGTACACCTTAAAGGGGATTTGCCAAGAGACCATTTAGGTACCTCTCTCCTTAGTACAGGCAGAATGTCAACAAATCACACTGAGTCATGAAGGCGCAGGGGAGAGAGGGTGGGGGCCAGTAAGGAGTGAGGACCAAAGGAGCGTCTCAAACTTAAGTGAATAATAAACAGTAAAAAGGGAGTAATTTCTAAATCCCGCAACACAGGCTCATAAACTGCACGTCAGAAAGAGCCTTAAACTGCTAATACTAATGAAATGTAAAACAAATTCACGGAGCTGAAAGAGAGAGAGAAGTACACAGCCAAGCACAGAGCCGGCATAAGGATCGGGACATGTTCACTGAAATAAAAAAACTATAACTTTGGCTCTTATACAAAAGACAACACCTATTCTACACACAGCTTGAAAGTTTTTTCAGTTCCCTGTCATCAATAAAGCAGTATCAATCAATACAACTATTTATTCTGTATATAAAAAAAAACAATTCTACCCAGTGCCTTAAAAATTTCTCCTCAGTCTCATCAATAAAAGCTCTCCTGGCAAGCCCTCCACCTTTGTCGGGGCCTTCTAATAGACGCTTTGAAGTAACCAAGGGGCATGAAAGGAAGGGCGTAGCCTCTCAACTGCAATGTTTGTAATACAAATATTTAAAAAATGATTAAAAACCCCCTTTTTTGGGGGGATCCCACCCCAACATTACACGTGAAAAAAACCCCTTTAAGCATTGTTTATAAAATACATTAGGCTATATAAATGACGAGCCCCCTATGTGAAACGTCCATGGGCCCCCCAAGTTAAGTAAAAAAAAAATATTAAAAGTTCAAATTACCCCCCCTTTGCCATTTTACAAATAATTTTTTTTTTTTTAAAAAAGTTACAAAATTTTTTTGATCACCGCATGTAAAAAAGTCCATCATTAAAAAAAAACATCAATTGTCCGTTTGCAACACGTAGAAAAAAAAAAATAGTTTTTTTTGGTAATTTCCGTCCCCAAAAAATGGGAAATTTTAAAAAAAAATTTTTTTGCATATAATATAATAATCTTTTTTTTATATAGCGGAACATTTTCCCACACACAGCAATTTAGGAAAAGACAGAAAAAAAAACATAATACAAAAAATCTACTTACAGACAGACACAAATGTGAGGGCCCGCTGGAGAGCTTAAAATCTATTGGGGGTGTATGGGTGAGATAAATTGAGAAGTGCCATTTACACAGTGTCCCCCATGTTTCATAGATAGGGGTGGTTTTACTAAAAGGGGATGACCTTCCCCCCAGACAGACTTCTAATAAGAAAGGATTTTGAGTCCCTAATGCAGGATGACAGAAAGGCGTATGAAAAAAAGGGAGGGGTAACAGTTAGGCATTTTTGATAGTCGCCTAAAAGATGTATCTCAGGGCACTCAAAAAGCTTTTGGGGGTTTAAAGATTGCCATTGTACGGATTTTTTGTTCCAAAAATGGTGGGGCCGTTAAAAATCGGGAGACGGGCAGGGAGGTTCGAATACTGAGGCATGTATCAAAAGATAAACAGCAAGCGGAGAAATGAGTAAGATAACAAGATAGGAGGAATAAAATGGGTACAGCGCGGACAGATTTTTAAAAGGGGAAGTGAGATTTATATTGACCCTTTAAAGAAGGGGCAACCAGGCATGACTGACACAGGGAGAGGCACAGTAAGCGGCGGAAAAAAAAGATTCCCTGACTGCTGCTTTCAGGACAGATTGGAAAAGGAGGTTTCAGAAGGGAAACCTAAAACAAAAAGTTACGTAGTCAGACAAAAAAGACTAAGAGCAGTTATAAGAGATTGAGTGGTTTTCACAGTAAGAAAGGGTAGTTCTACGATGTTCTTGAGGTGCAGGGGAAAAAGGAACAGGGAAGGGGTTGAAGGACAGATCGAAACAAATATAAACCCCAAGACAGCGTTTCTTCTGCCCAGGGGTTATGGTACAAATAAACACGGAAAAAAGAATAGCAGAGGGGGTTTTTTTATAGATTTGGGGGGATGACAAGAAAAATTTTAGTTTTAGTAAGGTTTTTGTTTTAAAATACAAAGAGGTCAAGATGTCAGAGACAGCGACAGAAGTCCCCTGGGGTTTTTTTAGCAGGGCAGGAGTGATTTCTCGGGAGGAGGGTTTTAAAAGTTGAGTGTCCCTCACATGAATTTGGGTTTTCTTGGAAAGCCAAATCTGCTGATGGTTTGGTCCAACGGTTGGGTGTGGGAGATTTAAAAAAGGAGAGGACCTAGAAACCCACCCCTTGGGGAACCCCAAAAAGCAAGAGGGAAAAGGAGAGGAGGGGGGAAAACCCAAAAAGGAAAACACAAAAAAAACAAATCCCGAGAAAGGGAGGGATGAAAACCAAAAAAGAAACGGCGTCCGGATGCCAATAGCCGGAGCATGCTGAGGGGAAGATTTGGGGAAACAACATTTTCCCAAAAGCCCGCAGGGAGCTCCGCAAAACCAAAAAACGAGTTTTTTACCCGAGAGTTAGCAAATGTGGAAATTTTTTTCAGAAATTTAAACAAAAGCAGTTTCGTGGAGGGGAAAAAATGTGGAAAAACCCGATTGTAGAGGATCGAGAAAAAGTTAGCAGAGAGATAGCGGATTAATTTCGAGAGTAGACCCCAATTTTTCTAGAAGTTTGATTTTGAATGGTAATTACAGGGCCCGGCCCCGTATTTTGCAAACCGAGGATGGGTTTCCCGAGAAGGCTTTTTTAAATAAAGGGGTTATGATGGGATGTTTAAAAGGCGGATGGAAAAATCCCAGGGGGAGAGGTTTTTTAATTCCAAACTGGTAGCCAAAAAAAAGTAAAAAACCCATTTTTCCAAAAAAGGGTTTTTTAACCAAGTAATTTGAAATTAAAAAGTAATTTTAAAATAAATTTTTTCCAGTTACTTTTTTCTCACTTAAAAACTGGGGGCAAAATGTTTTAAAGGGGCTTAAAAATCCTAAAAAACCTTTATCAAATTTTAATGTAAATAAATTTCAAAAAGAAGGGGAAAAACCGGACTTTATGTCCAATTTTTCCCTTAATATCACTATAACATAAATATGGTTTTAGGGAAACAGGGAAAAAAAAACAAAGTTAATGTCACTGTCCAAATATAATGGGCCCCCAACTGCATTTAAAACGGGTAGGGTGTTCAGAAAAATTTCCCCCATTTTGATTAAAAAAGAATAGGTCAGAAAATTTTTAATAATAATTTAAACTTCCCCCAATGCTAAGGCCATGACCCCCCTTGGGACGGGTTTGCGGCCCGGGTTTTTCAGACGGTTTGGGGGGTTTTGGGAAACCGGCTTTAAAAAAACCCGTTTGCAAACTAACACACGGGGCTCAAAGGAAAACCCCTGCAGCAAGTCCCCACTGCACGGGGTTTCCCCGCCGGCGGGTAATTTAGACCGCCGTCCGCCCGAAAAAAATTGAACAAGTTTATTCTTCCCTCCAAATTTTTTGGGTGGAATATGAACAAGCAATGTGAAAGGGGGGGGGCTTTTTTCCACTAATCCGGGGAAAACCCCCCCCGGGGGCCGTGTTGGCCAAAAGGCCCCACAAACCCAAAAAAATGCCGGTTTTGGGTAAAAACCGACCGGGGAATTTTTCCCCGTGCCGTGAAAAAAGGGCCCCTTAAAAAAAGGTTTGGGGGGCCCAAGAACCCTTTATTTTTTTCAAACGGGAAAATCCAATAAAGGATTGAAATTTTTTTCCCTTATATATTCCCCTAAGGGGGCCAAAAATAAGGGACATGCACTAATTAAAGGGGTTTAATTTCCATCCCGAAAATTTTTGCCCCGAATAGAAAAAGTAAAACACACCCCGGGGGTTAGGTTTTGGGTTATAGCTCAAGTCCCTTTCCCGAAACTCAATTTTTTTTTCCCCCCTTTTTTTTAGTTTTTTAAAAAGTCATTAAAAATTGGGTTTTTATTCTATAGTGCTCAGTTTCTCTTTAAAACCCAACATTTTCCAAAAGTCAATTTGGAAGTGAAAAGAGTCTCCCCCTTCCAGTGACCAGATTAAGGACCATGGAACCCCTGCTCAGTCAACCCTTTTTACCAGAAAGGGGCTGTTTTAAAACTCCTGTTAGTTTGCTTATTTTTGGGGATTAAAAAAATGTGTCAGCAAGCTTGATTTTTTAACAGCGACTTATCCAGTGTTTTATATAATATAAGGGTTTTGTGTTTATAAATATATATAATATAATAAGTGGGAAAAAAAAAATTTAGTCACCACCAAATTGTGCATTTTCAACACTAAAAAGGAAAAGGTTTGGGTTTAACATAAGTAGACTTTTTTTTTGGGACAAAATAAAAACAATATAAATCAATTGTCTGTTTTGGAAAAATTTATATTTTGCAAATAATGTGGAAAATAAATATTTGGTCACCTAAACCAAGCAGATTTCTGCACTCACAGACCTGTAACGTTTAATATTGTGGGGCTCCTCTGGTCCTCCCATTACCTGACAATGGCACCTGTTTAACTTTGTTATCAGTATAAAAGACACCTGTCCACAACCCCAAACAGTCACACTCCAAACTCTACTATGTTGAAGACCAAAGAGCTGTTGAAGGACACCAGAAACAAAATTGTAGCCCTGCACCAGGCTGGAGAATCTGAATCTGCAATAGGCAACAGCTTGATGTGAAGAAATCAACTGTGGGAGCAATAATTAGAAAATGGAAGACATTAATCTCCCTCGATCTGGGGCTCCACGCAAGATCTCACCCTGTGGGGTCAAAATGATCACAAGAACGGTGAGCAAAAATCCCAGAACCACATGGGGGGACCTAGTGAATGACCTGCAGAGAGCTGGGACCAACGTAACAAAGGCTACCATCAGTAACACACATCCTTAGAAAGCTCTTTGGTCTTGCCCATGGTGTAGAGGTTAAAGTCTGACTGATTGAGTCTGTGGATAGGAGTCTTTTTATAAAGGTGATTATTTAAGACAGCTGTCTTTAATGCAGGTAATAAGATGATTAGGAGGGTCTAACTGGTCTGTAGGAGCCACAAATCTTAATGGTTGGTGGGGGATCATATTCTTATGTCTCTCAGCAAAATGCAAGTAAATTGTTATAATTATATATAATATATATAATATATATATATATATATTTTTTAATATATATAATAATATATATATATATATATATATACACACTCATACAACAAATCATCTCGCATACTCCAATTCAGGCAGCACTTCATGCACCAATTACTGTTCCACTTTGTGTGCCAATTAATGTCCGCATCCTCCACCAATTGTGAGACTTGACTTGCAGCCAACTGCCATCTTAAACAGTCCTGGAGGTCTTTCAGCTCTGGGATCGCTGCTTTGGTAAGCGAGATTGGCACAAATATAACAGTTTGATGACAAGGCTTCTTTTCAGACTGACCTCAGCGAGATTTATTAATCCAGCATATGACAGCAGGTCAGTATAGATGCACCAGAAAACAAAATAAACGCTAGGCTGCCTGGTCACTAACTCCACACATAGATAGAACCTTTCTCTCCGTGGTCTGAGCCTACTGCCCAGCGCCATAAGCCCAGAATTCACCCCAGATTCCACTAGTTAAGGCTTCTCTCAAGCCTGAGGGGGAATCAGTCTTCTCTTAGCTCCAACACCAGGTAGCACATCACACCCCTTTGTGTCTAGAGTAACAGGCTTTTAATAGGCTTGTAAGACTTGACCTGGAACGTGAGAATGTCTGCCCACCCATCCACTATTCCAGAAAAGTCAGCCCAGATATAGATGATATGTATAGCTAATGTTTTTATTTTCCAAACCACATAGATGTATGAGGGCTTGTTTTTTTCTAGGTTATATTTTTACTAGTATTTATTGTACAATAAAATCTATTCAAAAAACAAATTATTTGTTGGGTGGAATGGAATAAAAATCACTGACACCATAATTTTTAGGTTTGTTTTTACAGAGGGCATCATGCATTATACAGGAAATGTTAACTTATTTCTAAAGGTCAGTACAACTCAAGCAATATTTTATTGTAAAAAAATGAACTTTTTTAATTTGCTAATCTAATGTATTGCAGTTTAGTGTACTTTTATTGCACATTTATTACACTCTGCCTCTGACATAGCAGCCCTCCATTTGTTACCCCAAGGTGGATGTGGATGATTAGATGACACCAAGTGGCATAGGTGCTGTGGTCAAAGTAACCACAGCATCTAAATGATTAATCGCCCAACATTATGACATATATGTTTTTCAGATGTTGGGTAGGGAATAAGGATGACCAATAACAAGTTGTTTGTTACCATGGTGGATTAAAGGGGTTGTGTGAGAAACCTAAAAAAATAAGAAAATATAGTGCAGTAATACTAAAGCTAAGCAGTAACTCTCTGTCAAAATCCAGTGTGTAAACTTTTTACAGACGCTGTTATATCACATATTACTGCCATGTTGGATCTTTCTCCTCTCTGGGCGAGGGCAGAGCTGCAGTTGTTAGTCGCGCTCTATGAAAACTACATTTCCCACAACAGCCGCGTCCTCCCAGCTCAGCTATAGATTCTATATGCTATATCCACAACACATTATTTATATAAATATAGATATGTTTTCGTGCAGCTCTCAGTCTGCTTTCTACTCTGCAGAGCCGGCCCTTATACCACAAGTCTGTCAGTTAAGTTCAGTTATGTCAGTCAGTCTAACCAGGAAGTAACTCACCAAGCCTGTCCTACTTCCTTCAGGACAGTTTTCTGCTGAGGAAGGAGCCCGGCGGCCATTTTGTTCTTCTATAATGATTATCATCTATATAAAACGAGCAGACTTTTCTAATTAAATCTATTTAGAAAATTTTTTATTATAACATGTAGTTTATCTACTTAGTTTTCTTCTTTTCCCAGAGAACCCCTTTAAGGCAGTGGGCTTTGGGATATAAAAAATGTGTGTGCCCCAACCAGTTCCCAATTTTAAAATGACCTGCCACACTAGGAGGATAGGATAACAGTCACTGCATAAGCATTTTAAAATATTCACACTTACTGCATAAGTTCAGTAACAAAACTAAGCTTACTGATAGAGTAACAGAACTGCATAAATAAAATAATAGTATAAACCTTAGATACAGGAACACAACCAAGCTTACTGAAAAATATTGCTCGTAAACATAGAGGCATAACCAAGTCTACTGCACAGATACAGAAACACAACCAAGCTTACTGAAAAGGATTGCTCATAAACATGGAGGCATAACCAAGTCTACTGCACAGATACAGGGACACAACCAAGCTGAACGCATAGATACAGTAACAGAACCAAGCTGAATGCATAGATACAGTAACAGAACCAAGCTGACTACATGGCACTGGTTTAAATGGCACTGGTTTGCTGTTAGATTTTTAAGTGGAGTCAGTACTTAGAATCCGCAGAAATCCAAAAGTAAATCATCCCCGTAGACCTTAATAGAAACTCTGAGCTGTAGTCTACACAGCTCAGATTTTCAGAGGTTGGATTTCAAATCCGAAATCTGTTCAAAACGTAGAACATGTTCTATAATCCGTCATATTTCACTTGAAAACAGTGAAGTATAGAACTGTTCAATGTTAATGGGCCAGCTGAAAACGATGGTAAAATACTGGTCGGATTCTAGAACAGAATCTGACGGTATTTTACAATTGCTATGTAGACAAAGCCTTAGATTTAGTAACTAATCCAGACTTAGGGCCACATGTATGAAAACTGTCTTTTAGACCTAGACAGTTTTCATACATGTGGCACCTAGTGCAGAAATACTGTAACAGAACCAAGCTTACTTCATAAATTATACAAAAGAACAAAGCTCAGTGGATAGATTCTATTGTAAAGTGCCTGAAAAAAAAGGTTGTGGCTTGGAAATGGCATACTGTCCTCATAGTAGAAAAGTGAAGTTAAGCATAACCAGATGCAACCAGATATGGCGCTGTAGTAAACTTTATGCACACATTTAGAGGCACAATTTTACACATATGTACCTACTTACTAGCATGTTTTTAAATATAAAAATACTTAGAAGCATATGTTATACAGACACATGCTTTCACACATAGAACCCCTGGAAAAATTATGGAATCAACACACATTTAAAAGGATATTGCTTTGAGTTTTCTATCCTGAAAAGACTTCCTTGGTCTACCCATATTTTTTCCATTTTCCCATTTTGTTTATCCTTCCACCAACCATTACACACAGTTGACTGAGAACAACTAACATCTTTTACCACAGTCATGTTGGATTTCCATTTGAAGAAGATTTATCATTCTTACCATTGTTTAAATTGACAACGCTCTCTTTGGTGCCATGTTCTCCCAACAGCTTGGTAAAGTCTGTAAACACATCCTTTTAACTGTAGACTAATTTTCATTTTTAGGCCAGACGTGGAGAGTTGCTGCATGCAGATAGAATTCACCCCTCAAGTGATGGAGCTGCACTATTTTGTCAGTAATCCTGTGTCCACGGGCCAAAGCATGCGGGCATGGTTTCATCTGCCGTGTCCAGAGTCCAGCCTTAGGCTTGTGCCAGTGTTTGCTTTACCAATGCAAAATACAAGGCGATACCATTACTTTTTCCTCTTCTTGATTTGGATAAACATATACCATTAAAAAGTAATTTACTCTCATGGTTCATAAAGCCGGATCGTTCAACTTTTACGCAGACATTTATTAGTGTCATCTGCTAAGAAGTAAAAGAAAAAACTGAATGGACATCCTCTAACTGTGCTCATTTCATGATTTTGCCAGGGATTGTACAATTTGTGCTTTTGCACATACATACATCCACATTTATAAGAATGGTTTTACATCAGCATATATGCAAGCACATGTGCACACAAACAGAAATAAGTGCAATACATCATGTTAATACAAGTGTTAAAGGGAATGTGTCATCAAAAATGACTTATTGCTTAACTCACATTTTTATGTTCAACACATTTTAAGAGTTTATGGTTATATTTTTTTTAAATTTTCCATATCACTTTCAATATTTTTTAATAATTCTTAAGTCCTGCATTTTTCACTTTAGCCACTAGGCCTAATAATAGTCTGACACTTCCTGTTCTGTATAGAAAGATTCTCAGTTGTTTGCTCATTATCAGCACAAAGAGGGTCAAACTGAAAGTAGACACCAGTATGAATAGATAACACAGGATCCACCAGTCACAAGAGGAGATGTCACAGTTCACCCTTTCACCTTCCTGCACAGTGATTTCTTCCCAGGTCACAGAGCATGACTAGAAAACTCTTCTATAGAAGTGAATAGGACTGAGTCAATCTTAAGTCTCCTATGTGCTTGAAGCTACTGTAAAGCATCTCTCTGACTGCTGTTATAGCAGTGCAAACAAGGCCTAGTGGCCAAAGTGAAAACTGCAGGACTTAAGAATTATTAAAAAATATTAAAAGTGGAGGGGCGAGGCCTGTTTGAGCTATCCACAAGCTGACCACCGACCCTAGATGGGGAGAAATCGGTCCCAGACACCCAGGAGAACCCCTACCACCAAGTCTGTGTCTCATACACCGGGTACTGGGCTGGACCGCTTCATCACCAGGAGCGCGGTCAGGCGCGGCCATACTGAGGAGCCGGCGCCATCTTCCTGCTGCAGCCGGAGCACGTCGGAGGACGCGCGTGTACCGAAACCTGCACAAGCAGCAGCCACCACAGCAGTGCTCCCGACCTCCACGGACCCGGCTTCCTCCAGCTACCACACCGGACCGGGTAAGCTGCACAGCCAGTCGGAACCCCTGGCCTCGGGCCCTGATTACAGCGCTGAGGCTGCAGCGATAACCCGCAGGCCGGCACCTGCATCCTCTGGCTCCCTGCTCCAGAATCCCTCAAACAGACTGCAGACTGTGCCATACTCTCCCCCTCTGCACCAGGGAGCTCCCACTCAGCCTGTTAAGCCCGCGGCTCCCGGCTCACCTTCTACTGTGGCAGTACAGGCCCATTCTCCTATAAGAATTGCCGGGCCCTACACCCCCTCCGGGACTCTAGGCCACCCCAGGCCGTTACAACCCAGGACCCTCTTACTGTAGTGGAGGCCCTTGGATCCCACCGTGCTTCCCCTGCCTCTGCGGGCCCTGTGCACTTCATGGAATCACACTCTCATCTACTGTCTCCCCCCCGGGGTCCCCACAGACGCAGGCAGCCATGTCTCACGCCAGCACCAGGCGCTACGCAGGGAAGGAGATTTCAGAGAGTCTCTCGCCTTCACCCCCACAGCTGTGGGACGCATCCCAAGAGAACTCCATTGCTCCGTTTTCGGCACATTCCTCGGGGGTCCCCCCTCGCACCCTCCGTCCTGACGCCCTCGAATTCTCTCAGGATCCCCGCGCATTGGCCCTTCCGCCTCCACCAAATGCCCAGCAATGGTCTGATTATCTTCAACTACTCCCGACCATCTGGAAAGCGGACTTCCAAACTTTGGTATCTAAGGTGAAAGAAGCCTGTAAACAAGAGATCTCATCATTGCGACAGGACATTTCACACGTTACAGGGAGGGGGAACGCCCTCGATGACGACCATGCCACTATTCGTAACTACCTCTCCGCCCTCAGGGGGGTACAGGCAGTACTCCCGTATGGGGCCCAGGCAGTCTGAGAAGCAAGGGAGCCCGCCGCCACCGGCAGGTACCGCCCCCTTGCTTCATAGTAATAGTACAGAGAACAGGCCTATGGCCTGTTCTCTGTACCATGATGAGTGTGGCGCTGCGCCGCTGTGTATGTCTAGGGCCCGGCGACGCTGAGGAGGGCCCGCGCTGCGTGTCCGGTCACAGCTGCGCTTGATAACATGCACGCACTGCGCGCTGTGACCGGGGCAGCTGGGCCCTCCTCTTTCTCTGTGTGAGGAGGGGCCCGCGCGGCTCTGTGTCTGTGAAGGGGCCGGCGCTATTTACTGACAGCTACAGCAGCCTCTGTCACCTCCTTCCAGCTTCTCCTGTGATTAGAGTCGGACCCGCCCCTCTCTGCCTGTGGGCGGGGCTTCAATGACTCCTGCCAGCAGAGGGAGGAGTGGCCGACTGCGATCACACAAGACGCTGGAGAACAGGAAGGAAGTGATAGAGCGACGATGCTGCAGCTGTATGAAGAGAGCGCGGGCCCTCCTCATACTGAGGTAATGTGGGGCCCCAGTAAAGCCCCCCCCAGCCCCAGCGACCCCCCCCCCTCCCACGAGGCTGGTAGGCTCTGTGTGTGTGAGGGTGGGGGGCAGGGGCGTTGCTAGGGTCCCAAAACATCCGGGGCCCGGGCCCTTTGTGTTAAGTTTTGCTCAGTAGGGCGGAGTTCACACAGCATTTTTCACGCCACATTGTGAACTGCAGCATGTATTTTTACAGAGAAAAAACTGTAGCCAGCGCGTCCCTCTGATATTTATTCTCCCCTGAACAGGTAATCCTAGCTCTCAGTGAGTGCAATGAATTACCATAATGTCAGCCCGTATGTGGGTCGTATTGAAGCGCAATTACACGCCGAACTACAGACCAACATTACGTGGTGTGAACATACACAGTGTATTTTTGGGCATAACTGCTGTAATGCGTCCAAAGTGCGCCCCACAAATACGGTAAAATCATAGCGGTGAGGGCTCTGGTTACTGGTTGTTTTCCCTGGAACACAGAACCCGCCCGTAAAAATAAGTGACAGACCACTTCTTTCAGGGGATGTGAAAGTGGATGGGAGGTGGCCGTATAGCGGTGCGCACAGGTACGCTGTGTGAACATACCCTTAGGCCATGTTCACATGGTGTATTGCCGCATGTACTCTACACGCCTTAGTACGCTGTGCATTTTGGAAGTGTGCGCTGTTCAGGGGGACCTGCTCCATTCACTACAATCATCAGCGGCGCGTAAGCGCCACGAAGAAGTGACCTGTCCCTTCTCTCCCCAGGCGTACGATACGATCGTATTGTATGGGAGGAGACAGACGTAATTCATAGTTCTCTATGAGAGCTATGGATTACCATAATTGTGGGGCACATGTTGGGTGTATTGATGTGCAAATACACCGCAAAATGTACCCTGCAGTTACGCCGTGTGAACATACCGTTAGCCTGGCTGCAGCAGCTAAAAACATAGGCAACCCTGACAAATGACAGGTATAAAAATTCTATTCAAATATAATTCATCTTCAGGTTGTAGTTTACATGTATAAGGGACAAACAGGCAGGATTATGTTTTAGTCACGTGAATGAGGTGATATTGTGATATTTGTGTACATACAGTACATACACATTTGCATACATACATATACACACACGTACATACACACACACATGTATAGACATACACACACGTATAGACATACACACACATGCATACACATACAGTACACACACACATGCATAGACATACCCACACATGTATAATCACATACACATATGTATAAACACAACAATCTCAAAGTACTTTGGTATGCGTACCTAGAAATACACAGATATATGTAATCTGAAAGAGAAAAACCCAACTATAGAAATCTGTGTTAAAACCTAGCTTTTAATATATATCATTAAAAATAGCAATCAAGGAAACACCAGGCCAAGACAAAACAACACGTAAATACATACAAACACTAAAGGGGGGAAAATTGTAGAAGCAAAGGGGTCATCTACAAGGCCACCTGTGAGTGTGGCCTTGAATATATTGGCAAAACAATAAGGGAGTTCCGTAGGCGAATTGGAGAACATCTTAATGACATTAGGAACCATCGTGAAACATCTTTGGCTAGGCATGTCTGTGGCTCCCATGCTGGAGACCCTAAATGCCTAAAATTTACTGTCTTGGACGATGTTGCCCCACCACCTAGGGGAGGGAACTGGGATAGGTCCCTCCTACAGAGAGAGACAGAATGGATTTTCAGACTGAAGACCACTGCACCAGGTGGTCTGAATGAAAGGCTGGACTTCTGTTGCTTTCTCTGATGTCCTAAGTAGGATAAAAAGTGATCGCACAAACTGACTGCCCCCTACGCCCTACAGTCTGTCTCTGGGGGTAAAAAATGCCCCTGGTTTCCTTCACTTGGGCCCCTTTTTTGTGAATCCTCTACAATAGGGGTCTGCCAGCTATCAATTTATTTGGACATTTTCCCCTATATTCCTTTGGATATATCCCGGTATATTTTTACCACGTAAATATACAGATGTGTCTTAGCCACCCGTGACACATTAATGGATTAAAACTCATACCCTTCATAATAAAGACTATCTTCATGTGAGCCTCTATGTAGGATTTTACCTGCGATGTTGTTTGTTGCCATTAAACTTTTACGCTGTCTAGTACAGCGCTGTTTACTAACAGTTAACAGCAGGTCTCCTATTCCAGGAGACCGAGTGTCCGTCGCGTCACTTCCGGTGACGTTACGGGATACCGGAAGTCCACGCAGCCGGAATATAGAGCGCGGCCGACAAACACAAGCCGGTACACACGCGCCACGGAACGGACACTACAGCTAGGATAACGCTGCTTTGGACGTTGCCCTAAGCGACAGGGGAACCTCGACAAAGGATGAGTACCCTACTGTCTGGGTTTTGAGGTTCTGACCTATGGGGACCATGTCCATTACTTTATTTTGTTGACCTTTTGAACCCACTGAATGGTGGGAATGGGGATGGTGATTGAGGGCCATTGTGCGGATGTTATGGCTCATGGTATTGACATTATATATCCACTTTGAATGCCTGTATCTATATCGCTAGAGATCAACAAGTATATGGGTAATATGTCAAATAGGGCACAGGAGTGTTACTAATGTGGTACTATCAAAAACCTGTGGTGGAAACAATGTATGTGTGTACTGGACATATGTGAGAGATGGGAACATTGACATTTGTTTCTGATACATGCATGTCCACTAGATGGTACCTATACTTGGGAGTGACCATACCCCATAATATACCTCTCTAGTATCACTCCGTGCCATAACAAAGACTTACAGGCAGTGTGGACAGGCTCCATCCCACAATACAAACCTCAATAGGTCACTAATTAAAGCTCGTCTCTTTAAGGGCCAAAAAGGTACTCTACCAAGCCAGACCTGGGCTTGGAGGTGTGTATCACTCACCACTGATACTAAACACATATTTCTTTTGTTACGCTATTCACTGTTGACACTAAGAATTCATTATTTCTTTTCTTCTTTTTATTGCTTTGGTGTGACTTTCCCTTACCGTCCCCTGAGGCGATGAAACTGAGGGTCATCGAAACATGTTGGGACTTCATCACCATAGTGAGTAAGGGTCAACAGTCTCAATAGGGCTAGGATCCGGACGGGACCGCCCTTTATCGGGGCGATAATCCTGACATAGGCTAGGGAAAAGTATAGGATCCATTAGGACGCCGTAGGATCCACTCACTAGTCGTAGGTTTTTTCCCCCCTTTAGTGTTTGTATGTATTTACGTGTTGTTTTGTCTTGGCCCTGGTGTTTCCTTGATTTCTATTTTTAATGATATATATTAAAAGCTAGGTTTTAACACAGATTTCTATAGTTGGGTTTTTCTCTTTCACACATACACATATGTATAGACATACACACACATGCATACACATACATGTGTGTGTATGTGTTTACATATGTGTATGTGTCTATACATGTGTGTGTATGTCTATACATGTGTGTGTATGTGTATACATATGTGTATGTGTCTATACATGTATGTGTATACATATGTGTATGTGTCTATACGTGTATGTGTATGCATGTGTGTGTATGTCTGGGGGATGGGCTGGGTGTGTGTGAGAGAGGCTGGGGTGGGGAGGCTGTGTGTGTGTGAGGCTGGGGGAGGCTGTGTGTGAGAGAGGCTGGGGGAGGCTGTGTGTGTGTGAGAGAGGCTGGGGGTGGGGAGGCTATGTGTGAGAGGCTGGGGTGGGGAGGCTGTGTGTGTGTGAGAGAGGCTGGGGGAGGCTGTGTGTGTGTGTGAGAGAGGCTGGGGGTGGGGAGGCTGTGTGTGTGAGAGGCTGGGGGAGGCTGTGTGTGTGAGAGGCTGGGGGTGGGGAGGCTGTGTGTGTGAGAGGCTGGGGGAGGCTGTGTGTGTGTGAGAGGCTGGGGGTGGGGAGGCTGTGTGTGTGAGAGAGGCTGGGGGTGGGGAGGCTGTGTGTGTGTGAGAGGCTGGGGGAGGCTGTGTGTGTGTGTGAGAGGCTGGGGGAGGCTGTGTGTGTGTGTGAGAGAGAGGCTGGGGTGGGGAGGCTGTGTGTGAGAGAGGCTGGGGGTGGGGAGGCTGTGTGTGTGAGAGAGGCTGGGGGAGGCTGTGTGTGTGAGGCTGGGGAGGCTGTGTGTGTGTGAGGCTGGGGGAGGCTGTGTGTGTGAGGCTGGGGAGGACTGTGTGTGAGTGGGGGCGGGGCGATGGGATTGACAGAGGGTGGGGTTGACGTGGGGGCAGGGCGATGGGGTAGGCAGAGGGTGGGGTTGACGCGGGGGCGGGGCGATGGGGTTGGCAGAGGGTGGGGTTGATGTGGGGGCGGGGTTGACGTGGGGGGGGGGGGCCCAGATGCTTCACCTGTATGGGGCCCTGAAATTTCTGATGGCGGCCCTGCCGCCCTCCACCCATCCCTTGTGGCCCAAGCATCAGTAGTGCGCGACCTCGGCCGTCATGTGGAAGATCTGGACAACAGGGGCGCCGAAATAACATTCGGATCTGGAAAACGTCAGTGACGAAAGCATTCCATCTGCCTTGGTGAAGATCTTCAATGGCATCCTGGGTGAGCCGCCCTCCCACCCTATCCAGCTTGATAGGGTCCATAGAGCCCTTCGCCCCAAAGGGTCATCACCCCTCCCGAGGGACGTCATTTGCTGTGTGCATGATTTTATCACCAAGGAGAATATTATGATGAAAGCATGGGCCATGCGCACCTTGGATTACGAGGGGGAGCAGATTCAACTATTCCAGGACCTGTCGTGGGTTACATTACAGAAAAGGCGCCTTCTGAAACCACTACTATCTACCCTGAGAGAACACCAGATCCCGTAAGGATGGAACTTTCCCTTCGCCTTATCGGCACGGAGGGATGGCCGTGTGGTCATCCTCAAAACCCATGAGGACATGCAACCCTTCTGTGATGCCCTGCAAAGGCAGCTCCAGGACTGGGACTTGGATGTTCTTTCCACTCCTCCCCTACCGCCCTGGCGCCGGTCACCGCAGAAGGAAGACTCTCCGCTAGGGGGACTCCGGCCAGGCGCAGACTCCCGCATACCCCTCTTCGTTAACACTGCCCTGGGGACTTGTGAGTCTTGTGTTTTTTCTCCCCTTGACTAGGCTCCAGCTACAGTTAGGGCTGCAACCTGTCCTCCACATATTAAGTCCAGCTCAACAGTCAGTTTTAGGCTCCTGGTTTTGTATTCACTGTTCTCCTCACGGGGCTCAAACCCCGTTTCTATAATTCACCTGTGTCACCTGGTCCCCGCCGGAATTTGAGAAAGCACGCATTTGTGCATAGTCTCTCTTCCTGCGGGAAGGGGAGGGGGCATCTTCTGTTTTCGAGACAGGAGGTTGGAGGGTCCTTGGTGGGCTTTCTAGGTCCCCATCTTAATCACTTTATATTCCCATCCCCCTCTCTCCCCTACCCAGAAAAACTTGGTGGGTAGTTACTCGTTTGTTTTTCACCTGGGTTCTCTTCCGCTCAAAAGATTTAGCTTAACCACGCTTATTCGTTAGTAGGTACTTGATAAGTGTTTCCCCTGTCTTGTGACCTTTTCTGTTTCCCTGTTGTATCTGTTCCCTTCCGGTGCCAGTCATGGTTACATGTGTCACCATTAATGCAAAAGGCCTAAATTCAGACGCAAAGCGCAGTCTCTTGTTACGTGAATTACGCTCCCTGAAGGTGGACATTGCCTTCATTCAGGAGACCCACTTTGACATGCGCGGCTCTTTTAATTTTGCCAGAGCAGCCTTTCCCGTGGCCTATTCCGCTTCAAGTGGTCAGAAAAAGGCAGGAGTAGCAGTCCTTATTTCAGCATCCTGCCCCTTCCTGGTTAGCAGTTCAGAGTTGGACCCTTTGGGCCGTTTTGTTATCCTCCAGAGAACCTTGTATCGGACCCCCTTGACACTGCACTGTTTACGCCCCTAATTCATCCCAAACACGATTTCTTTCACAGGTCCTCAATAAGCTGTCTAGACTCTCCCCGGGGGCTCTGATCCTGGGAGGAGACCTTAATCTAGTGTTCTCTCCGGTGTCAGACAGGCACTCCCTGCAGGGTAAACCCCCCTCCAGAGCCTTGATGCAGGCGTCCACAGATTTGCGCAAGCTGATCAGGAGCATGGTCTCTACGACCTATGGAGGATTAACCATCCAACTGAACGTTCCTTCATCTTCTATTCTTCCCCACACCAAACGCACTTTCGCCTGGACTACTTTTATGGTAATATCCCAGCTATGCGCATGATGTCCGATGAGCAAATCGGCCCCATATCATGGTCGGACCATGCCCCAGTCTCCCTCCTTCTGAAAACCGGCGTCCCGTACTCTCGTTCCTGCAATTGGCGGTTGAACGAATCCATGCTGAAAAGACCTGCCCTGAGAGAGAAAATTCGTGACGCCCTCAACAGTTTCTTCGACTTGAATGAAGGGTAGGTGGGCTCCGTGTCCACACTTTGGCAAGCCCATAAGGCAGTTCTCAGGGGAACATGTATTTCCATGGGGGCTAGGTTAAAAATAGATGCCAGGGAGAAGGCCAGGTCTCTGCAGGCCCGCCTCCAATCTTTGCAAACCGTAATGTTTTCTAGGCCAAATTTACGCACCTTGTGTTCTATCGTTGAAGTCAGATCCCGCCTTAAGGACCTTGCATTGCAAAAAGTAGAGCAATTATTACTCTATTCTAAGCAGAAATTTTATGAATGTGGCAATAAAGCCCACACCCTCCTAGCTTGCCAATTGAAGGACAGGCGGGTGAATTCTACTCCTCAAGCCTTGAAGGGTCCTGACGGCTCTCTGACTTACGATCCCAAGGTCACGGGCAACTTGTTCCGTCAGTTCTTTTCTGACCTATACTCTTTGCCCAAAGACCCCAAGGTCCCGGATAAGGCGTTCACTGCTAGGATTGGCGCCTACCTCGAGTCCTGTTTCCTCCCTAAACTGTCTAGGGAGTCGGCCGCAGCGCTAAACTCACCCATTGAACTGGACGAACTATTGCGAGTCATTAAAGACCTCCCTAATGGCAAAGCCCCTGGCCCGGACGGGTTCCCATACTCATCTTTTAAAACATACTCCCAGGAGCTAGTCCCTCGCCTACTCCTTATGTATAATGCTTTCCTAGGGGGCTCTCCCATCCCTGAGGAGATGTCCCACTCTTACCTCACTCTAATCCCTAAGCCGGGGAAGGATCCATCAGAATGTGCAAGCTATAGACCAATAGCCCTCTTGAACTCAGACATAAAAATTTTTTCAAAACTCTTAGCCAATCGCTTGAACTTCTGGCTCCCACAACTTATCCATAAGGATCAAGTGGGATTCGTCCCGTGCCGACAAGGTGGGGACAACACCCGTCGGGCCAAAGACTTAATTGAGGTCGCTAACCAGCAGAACATTGAAGCCCTCCTCCTCAGCCTCGACGCAGAAAAGGCCTTTGATCGCCTTGGCTGGCCTTTTTTGTTTGAAACGCTCCGGTCCTTTGGTATCACAGGCAATTTTCTGCAGGCCATCAAAGGTCTCTACTCCTCCCCTTCAGCCTCCATAAAATTACCCCATGAGACCTCCTCCCCTTTTAAGATCTATAATGGCACTCGCCAGGGCTGTCCCCTCTCCCCTCTACTCTTCATACTATGTATGGAACCTCTTGCATCTAAGATTCGGTCCCACTCGTCCATCTCTGGCATTAATGTTACGGATAGAGAGTTTAAGATCTCTCTCTTTGCGGATGATGTTCTGCTGACTTTGACTGATCCTGTCCACTCTCTCTCTAGCTTGCACATTCTTCTGGAAGACTTTGGGCGGCTTTCAGGCTTTAAGGTAAACACGTCTAAGACAGAGGCCCTCCCCCTTAACATCCCAGCTGAGTCCCTGGCTGGCCTTCAGTCTCTCTTCAAATACAGGTGGCAGAAGGCCTCCCTGAAGTATCTAGGTGTCAACTTGATGCCAGACTACAAATCCCTCTATGGTGCTAATTTCCCTTCTCTTTTCCAAGAAATACGCACCCTCCTATCTAAGTGGCACTCCATGACCCTATCCCTGCTAGGGCGCATAGCTTCAGTTAAAATGACAATATTACCTAAGTTAGTGTATCTCTTTGAAACTCCTTCGGCCCCAATCCCCTTAAAAGCTTTGAAATCTCTGCAAGCAGCAATTTTTAAGTTTATATGGGCCCATGGTCGTCAACGAATCGCTAGGGAGGTGCTAATGGCGAGCAAAACTAGGGGGGGTTTGGCAGTCCCGAATATCCTAAAATATTACTGGGCGTCCAGCCTACAAGTAATCTCTGCATGGTCCACTTTGCCAGCGTTCTCCAAATGGATGGAAATAGAGAAATTGTGGATGGCCCCGTTTCATCCTAATATGTTTCTATGGAAAGGGGGAAAGTTGCATATTCGGGGGCCCTTCTAGGCCCAAAAGATCTTTATGGGGTTTCCCTTTGGGAAAAATTGGGCGACATGTTTTGAACGGGCTTTTTCCCCTTTTTTCCTGGCGTATACTGGGGCCCCGGGCCCCGAATCCCCAGTCGGGACTGGGGATGGCATTTTTAAAGGCCAACGTTCGCCACTTTCACTGCGCCCCACTAAAAGGGGGGGGCAATGGGCCCGCGGTGTGGGCGCGGTATGGGGCGTTCTGGGGCGGGACGCCCCCGCGCCCCGAAAAACCCCGGGGCATAACATCGCGATTTCAGCAAAGTGGGGGAAAATGCAGCGCCCCGCACCCTCCGACAGGCAACCAAATTTAATTTTGGGTTCAAAAAGCCCGGGCAGAGGCAAAGGGTTAAAAGCAAGAGGGAAAAAATCCCGAGGAAGCAAAGAAGATCGCGACAAAAATTTCTCGGCGCTCCCTCCTTTGCAGCGGGGAAAAAAATTTTCCGAAAAAACCCCTTTCAAAAAAGGGGCGGAAAAAAATTGTCAGAAAAGAGCTCAAACCTCAAAAAAAAAAATTTTAAAAAAAAACCCCTTTTCCAGTGTCCTGGACTTTGGGGGTAGAAAAACGTGCTGCTTTGAGTCCCTGCACCACCGCAAAGATTTTTGGCGGGCCCCTTCTTCACAACAAAGGGGGAAGTCCCCCAGAAAGAGGGGGCCTGGGGTCCTCCACCCAGCCAAAACCCCGCCCCCCCGGTGAAAATTGGGGCTTTTTTCCCACCCGGTCCCCCCCGTCAACCCCCTGGGAAAACCCCCGGCCCCGCGGGCCCCCCGACAAAAAGGCGGGGGCCCTCCCTCCCCCGCGCCCCCACATCAAATTTCCCCCCCCGGGACTCACCACGGAAGCAGCCCCGGGGACATCGGGGGGGCCGCGAGCCTTAAACCCCTGCCACGGGTTCTGGACCGGGCCCCCCTTTGGTTCGTAGGGGGTTAACCGACCCCCCGAAGAGCCGCTTACCCACGGCAGGGGGGAAATTTGGGCCCTTTTTTTGTTACCCCCCCTAAACCCCTGGAGAACGGCGCCCTCTTCAAGCCGCACCCGACAGCCGCCACCCCCCCGGGACTACCGCAGATGCCGCAGGTAGGGGGGGGGGGGGGGGGGGGGGGGGGGCCAAACCCACCCGGGAAACTCGGGGTTTGACAGGCAGCGAGAGCACCCCCCCGCCCCCCGGAGCTTACCTGGGGGTCCCGGGGGAAAATCCCCAAGGAGCCACAGTGGGGGGCACCCCTTCTGGCGCCCCAGCAAGATGGGGCGGGACAAAAATGGGGGGCCTGCACCCCGGCCACACCCGTCCCTCCGGGACTCTCCCCCCCTGGCCACTTCCCTTCAAACCTCCCACCCTGCAAGCATCAATTGGCACTAGCCCACAGGCTACAATTAAAGGGACTGTATCAAACCAGGCCCCCCTGAGTCCCGGCCGCCCCTTCCCTCCAGGGTATCTGGCGCTTTTTTGACCCCAACCGGGGAACCAAAAAACCCCAGGAAACCATCTCAGGGCATACCACTTCCCAAAAGACATAACCCCCCTAGACCCGGCCCTGTACGGGCCCCACAGCAACGCCCGCCCGGGGGTGCTCACCCCCCATCTTCACCGTCCGGGAAATCCCCTTTTAATTTTTCCTAAATTGAAAAACCCTCTCTGCAGGGGCCCCAGGGGCCCCCTTGGGACGGCCCCCACAAACGCCAAATCGCCCCCAAAATGGGGCGACCCCCCCTTCCTGCTCACCACCCGTGGCAGCCCCTTCAGCTGAACCCCACATGCTCATCCCCCAACCTGCAACTGCCTTACCGCAAGCCATGGACGGGCGCAGTCCCGGGGCCCCAGCCCCCCTTTCCCCGGGCCTTCCCCCTTTTCCTGTGCACCCGGGAAACGAAGGGATGCCAGGATGAAACTGGACATTTGCATACACACCCAACTTTTAAAAAACCAATCCGCTTGCGGATTTCCCAACAGGGCTACTCAGTCTTTACCACCCCAAGTCCGACCTCTCACCCTTTAGCTAAAAAACATCATTGCGGAATGCAGGCAAGAAATCCCTCCTTTTTCGCTCCGAACTCACCTCCCCTAATTTCCAAAAGGGGACTACCCCCTAAAACCAACCCCAGGAATCAAACCTCTTTGCCCCTGTTCAAGCTCAACAACCTCCACCCCCCAGCATTCCTCCCAAATATTTTGGGGCTACAGCAGCACATCGACGACCTCGAGAATAGGAGCCGGCCAATAACATCAGGATCCGGGCCCTCCCCGATTTCCGTCTCACTAATGACCCTCCCCTTTTCCCTTACGACCATCTTCAACAAACTACTTAAAAAGAGTTTCCATCTCCCCCTATCGAAATTGAAAGAGCCCCGAGCACTTCGCCCCCAGATTTTGGGAACCCCAAAAAGCCGAGATAACGCATATGCCGGGTACTTTTTTTCCAGATAAAAGATGACATCTTTCGCTGTGCCCCCAAAAACCCAAAAGATCTTCTAAAAAGGGTTTTCCCCTATACTTTTGCTTCAGGCCCTTTTCGAGACACCCCTTTGGGCCCCAAAAGAGCGCCTTGAAAACCCCTTTTGGCCATCCCCCAAGAACGAAACATCTTTTATAGTTGGGGCTTCCCCTTCGCCCGCTTCATTCGCCGGGAGAGACAAAACTTTCACTATCCGTTCACCCCGGGGACATCCCCCCCACGCTTCAAGGCAAAAACAAAAAAAACATAATTTTTCCCCCCTGGCCTTCCCGGGACTCCTAAGGGGGGAACCCATCCCCGGCCCTGCAAAAGGGTCCTCAAGGCCCCCCCTCCCCGGAGAAACAGACCCGACGCCCACCGGGAAAGGGGTTCCCTCCACCACTCTAATCCGCCCTTGAGAACTGTAAGTTTCCCGTAAATTTGGGGTATTTAATTTTGCGGGACACGTCTCTTGATTCAAAAGCCCCCATTTGGGCCGCAGCGGGCTGTAATGTTGGTAAGAGCCGGGGTTTCATATTTTCCCCCTTCCCTCTATCGCAATAGCCGAGGCCCTTTTTTCTTAGAAATAGATTCCCCCAACTGTGACAAAATAAGAAAATGTTATCCATTTCCATAAAAGGCCAGCCATTTGTTTTTTTTTATCTTAAAAATTTGGCGGGAGCTCAAGATCCCATATCTTATCTTTTTCACTTTTTCCCTCCTCCCCTTCTTTTTTCTTTCCCTTTCCTTTCTTTTTTCCCCCCCCAAATTTGGGTTTTACAGCCCCAAAAAGGGCCCCCTCCCCTAGGCCCTAGGGAGGGTTTGCTTAAAATACAGTCCGCCACTCTATTTTCCAGTGCAGGCCCCCTATATTTTTCTGCCTGCTTCCGGGTGTTGAGTGTGTGTGCGTTTGCGTGTGGTACCCCCCCCCCCTTTTTTTTTTTTTTTTGGGCCCCAAATTACCTCCCTTTTTCCTATTCCCCCCCCCCCAAACACCCCGAGGTTTGAAAGATGGGGGAAACCCAACCCTTGCTTCTTTAATGACGGGGCCAAAAAAACCCAAGCAAAAAAATCCCAGATAAAAAAAATCATTTCCAAAACGAGAGTTAAAAACGTTTGCTTTCAGGAACACACTTCAAAAAGGCAAGCGCCTACAAAACGCAACAAAACAAATCCCAAGGGCCCACTTTGCAACTTTCGGGGCTCCAAAAATCCGGGGGAGTAAGCAGTGGCAAATTCAAAAAATCCCGGCCCAAACCGGGTTTCAGGTTTCCCTGCCGGGCGCCCAAAAAGCACGCAATAAAAATTCAAAAACCAAAACGGGGGGGGAAAAAAACTTCCCCTGTTTTAACCCTTTCTAGGGCCCCTAACCGGGGCCGGGCTAGTTTTTTTCACCGGCCCCCATAGAAACCCTTATTCCCTTTGGTCGGGCAGGGTCTTTCTCGCGGGGGAAATTTAAATCCCACACTGGCCCCGGGCCTGGACAATCACCGGGGAAGCCCCCAATCTTACCACTAAAAACGAAAAAAAAAGCCCACGCCTGCCCAGCTTTTAAAAAGTCTGGAGGTTTGCACCCCCCCTTACAAAAATTAAAGCATTTTCTACCCACCCCCCCCAATGTTAAAGTCGTCTAACAAAATCCGGATCCCAAAATGCTCCCCCGGGGTTTCCGCTACGTCATTAGGCAACATTATCTTTATCTAAAACTTTGCCCCGCTATTTTTTCGCAAAACTTTGCCTTCCTCCTGAGGCCTCCCTTTGGCCCCTGGCAAACTGGAATGAACCCCTTTTTGTTAGACTCTGCCCCTGCTGACGGAAATCTCCCAAACCATTGCTCATTTCATGGGGGAAAACCAGCATAAACTTCCCCCCGACGGTTCATGGGGAAGCCCAAAATGTGTCATTGGGGGAATCTTGATCAGGCACGGCTGGGAGGGTGAAGAAAGACAAAGGGGCCCCAAAAATGTCCCCGCGCTGCCCAAAGGGTTTTTCCGCATTGAACTTCAACAAAAACGTCCCTCTGGGCCAGACCACATTTGCAAGAGTTCCTCTGCCCGACAAAAGGGTAGGCGATTTCGGGAAACCCCGGCGCCCGATATTTTTGCAAAAGGGCCGTAGCCGTCTCAAAGAATACAGAAACCCAAATTTGGGAAAAAGCTGGGCGAACCCCCCGAGACACCGATTGGCCAAAAAAAACATAAACCCCAGATTAGGTCCCCAAGTGGGGCCCTTTTGGGCCATAAACCCCGGAGGGAAAACAGTAAAACCTTTCAGCTTTTTATTTCCCAAAATTTTATAATCTGAAATCTCCTCCCTCTCCGACCATAGGAAAAAGAATTCCCTGTCCCCTTTCCCCCAAACCCGTTTAAGCGTGGGTTTCCTGACTTTGATTTCCCCCCTTTACCGTCCCAAAAAATCTCCTCTTTTATCTCACTCTCCCTATGGGGAAAAACCTGGCCCTGAAAGGATTTTCAGACAAACTCTATAAAAACCACCCCTGACGAATTGTACCCCCCTATTAAGAACCTTTAAAAACCCTGTTTTTTTCGAGAAAACCGTTTTCCTACCCAAGCACATTGGGCCCCTAAAGCTTTTTATACCCAACCCGAAAAGGACCCCTTCTTTTGCGGAAACTACAGACCAATCCGTTACTGAACGTAACCTAAAATCTACGCTAAACTCTTGGGGAAATAGAATTAAAACCCCGTACTACCGGATCTTATAAACCCGATCCCGGGGGCTTTGTGCCGGGGAGGGAACCCGGGACAACACCCTAAAACTTTGGACATAGTCCAAACCCTACTCAAAATCGGAAAAAATTTCCCCCGAAAGGTCCTATCCCAAAAAGCCGAAAAGGCTTTTTTTATAGAATTTCCTGGGCCGGGCCCCGAATTTTCCCCTCTTCGGCGTCTGGGGATGGGACCTAACCCTTTTCTCAAAGAAAAACGGCCCTTAAACCCTACTCCCACCGCTAAATTAAAGATTTAAATTTCCTTTTTCAAAATCATTGCCCATAACCCAAAAAAAGGTACGCGGCGGGATCCCACTATCCCCCCCTTTTTTACGTCCTGGTGATGGAGGAAAACTCCTATCCGCGATACGTAAAAAAACCCAAAGGGAAAACGGGGAAATTTAAAATTGCAGGGACCGATCACAATGCTTTGGCCTTTGGGCCATGACCCCCTGGGGTAAATTAACTAACCCAGACGCGTCACCCCACCCCTGATATCCACACGCAGGCCCCTTTGGCTCTGGGCCAATTTTAAAAAAAATACGCCAAGTCTGAGGCAAGAGTGTGGGGCCTGGGCCCCTCCTGCCTCAACCCGCTTTAAAAAGAAATACTCCTTCAAAGTTGGCCCCCCTTAAAGGGCTGTCCCCACCTTGGGGTCAAACAACCCGGCCCGCCTTTTCAAATATTTTTCTCCCTTTAAATTTCGAGTCAGCTCCCAACGGGAAATTTCACAGGGCTCACTCAATGGACCAGGCAATGTTTTTTTCCCGGTTGGGGAGAGAAAAAATTTAAAGATTTCAAACCCTTTCCCCGTAAAACTTTTTTGTTTTCGAAAAATCCCCATTTCTATCCCAAACCCTTCTGGCGTCGGTTTTCACGCCCTTTAAATTCCCTTTGTTTTGGGCCCTTTTGCCCGCCCCCAAAACTTTTTTATTTTACTAACCAGACCCTAAACTTTTTGGTGGCTTGGGGTAACCCCGACGCAGGAAAAACCCACTTAGGGAAACGGCGTACGCACGGAATTGGTATGGTGTGCCCGGATGGGTAAAAAAAATATGGGGGCGCGTAAACACGCAAAAGTTTTTTTTTTCTTCCCGTTCTTGCACACCCTTGGGGGCCCTTAACCCCCGCCCCCAAGGAGCCGGGACCAAATTTTTCATACACGGTTTACACATACTTAACCTCAGTTTTTTCCACAAAAAACAACCAAAATTTTTTTTTTAAAGGTTGGGACCCCCTCATGTCGCTCCCCGGGAAAACCCTCCTTTCCCCCCGGGTTGGGGCCCCCGCCCTTTTTTTGGGGCTCTAGGTTGGGCCCCCTACGCCTTGGGCCCAAATGGGTGGGGGGAGCAATGCTTGGGCCCCCCCGCGGGAAATGATGGCTGGACCCCGCGCAAAACCTCATCGGCCTTCCAATACACCAGGGAAAAGCATTTTTTTATCCCTTTTTGGCAAAAACATTTAACCCCAAAGACCTTTTCAAAATCGGTTTCAGCAGATGTGCCTTGACCATCCCCCCCCCCCCCCCCCCCCCAACACTCTTTTCCGCGCTTTTTTGGGGAAAATCCCGCTAAAGACCAAAAAGGGCCCCCCCCCCTATTGTTGGGGCCCCGGGAAAAGACCTAGGGAAAACCCGTTCCTCCCCCCAAAAATGGCACAAATCTTTAGTCTTAAACCCCCAAAGCTACCGTAGCAACCAAGCCCCGGAGGGCGGGCTTTAAAATCCCCCCCAAAGGGGGACAGGGTGCCCCATTTGCTCCATAAAAGGTACCCCCAAAATTCCAGAGTCTTGTTGGGGTTGCGGAACCTCTGAAGGAACTATGCCCCCCATAAAAAGGGGGGAGTTCCCCTTTTCTGTCCGACTTTTTGGGAAATTTAAAAATACGTTGGTATTAGGGAAATTTCAGGCTTTGGGCCCTCCCCAAAAACCCCGAGGCAGCTCTTCTTTTATGGTTACTTTGGAGCCTCCACATAAAAAAAAACCCTTCCCCGGCACTTTCTGCAGTCCCGGGAAAAAACGGCATTACCTAGGCGATGGAAATCGCCAGATGCCCCCCCCTCTTTTTAGGATTGGTTCAGGGGGGTCTCCATGCTCCCCCTAAGGGGGGAAAACCCCCGGGCATTTTGGAAAGGGCCGAGGGGCCCCGGGAACTGGTCATGACATGGACGCCCTGGCTGCAATTCCCCCGATTCCCCCCCTTAAAAAATTTTCAAAAAACCAAACCCTTTCAGTGTCCCGCGGGAAACCCGCCCCACCCCACAAGGGCCCTGACTCTCCCCCCCCAAACCCCCCCCACCTTCCCTACCCACCACCCAAACCCCCACCCCCCCTTTTTTTTCCCGTTTGTGAATCATTTTGTCTGGGATGTATGTTCAATCGTGAAACCTTTTCTTTTTCTCAGTCCTTTGGGCCCTACACCCACCCCCAGCTCTATGCTTTTTTTTTTGGGACTTTTTAAAACCCCCCCGGCATGAGGGCCCATATTAGGGCCAATTTTTAAATTTTCCCCCTTTTTTTCCTTTTTAATTCTTGTTGGAAAAAGTTTAAAATTTTTTGGTTGTTTTTTATTTTGATTATATAACCCCTTTCTACCCTTGTAATTTGTACATGAGTTTATTTTTCCGTCGGCCACCGTTCAGGACATTGATAATTCTACATTTTTTTCTGTTTATTTTGTGCTGTGTCCTGCATTAAAAAAAAACGATCACTGTTCTTAGTTTTTTTCCTTTCTTGGGTAACGTCCTATATTTTCTTTAAATATTGTTCTACCAATTAAAGTCCCCCATTGTACTGGTTTCTGTTGTAAAAAAACCCCAGTTGAATCACAAAAAAAAATCACTTCCAAAAAACTAGAAACCCCCAATAACAAGAGTTTTGGATATTTGGGAAAATTTCCCGGAAAAAACCCGTAATTCAAAAAAAGAAAACTATTTTCCCTTGGTTTGGCAGAAAAACCCGGCCAATCAAAATAGGGGCGACAGTGAAACCAAATTTAAAAACCAAAAAAAACGATTGACCAAACAGAATCAAAGGCGGGGCAGTTCAAAATACAGTAAAAATGCAGAAAAGAGCTGATTGGTTGAGCTAGCGGGGGCTTGGCTATCTCGGCCAATCAGAAAAGGAGCGACAGGGACCCATTTAAAAGCCTATGGAGAATTTTGAACCAATCAAAATCCAAGGCGGGTCAGTTCAAAATACAGTAAAAATGCAGAAAAGAGCTGATTGGTTGAGCTAACGGTGGCTTGGCTATCCCAGCCAATCAGAGCGTGAGCTACTTCTCCCATTGTAGTCTATGGAGAGATGGGCGCAATGCAATCAGCGCCGTGCGGCATGGAGTATGAATAAAAAAAAAATCATTTTTATTAAGTGTAAAATATTATCAGATAAAGCACTGAAACCTTCTTTAAAAATAAAGCACTTAAAGGGGATGTATCGCTTCCTTACTTCGGCTGATTCACACTTCTCTTAGCCACCCAGCTCTGTGAATGCAGGGGCGTTTCTTCCCCTCCCAGCTGGATGGCATCATCCCCCCTTCACTGCTGGCCTGAGGCCCCCCCCCTCCCATCTGAGTCCACATATCACTGTGTCTCTCCCTATCAGTCTTATTTTATAAGAGCTGTATACATACCACAGGCTGCATTCAATCTAATCTGAGCACTGATCTCTCACAGCTGGAGATGTATTACAGCTTTCTAAGAACGGCACAGATCTGCACAGGAGAGTTAGGCACAGGGACAAAACTGTCATGTTTTCTCATTGTACAATCTGCTGCAGTCTTTTCTGCTAGGTGTGGAAATAGAAAATGCTACGGCCCCTAACTCTGAGTCAGACACACAGCTCCGTGAATCGACCCCAGGGGCTGTACAGAATGTAAAGGAGCTCTCAGCTAGATGAATTTGCAAGGAGGAGGGATCAGAGGGATTAGACCCACGCTGGCTATCAGTGTAAATAAAAAAAACAAGATAAGGGACACTGTGAGAACAAGGCAGCTTTGCTAATGACATCCAATTGCAAAGTTGCTTGTTTTCACTGTCCCCTTATTCTGAAGTCCATTTAATGAAACGATAACACCCCTTTAAATCCCTAACAACGCGTTTGTCGCCGAGACCGGCGCTACATAGGGAATTGCAATAGAGAGAATTGCCGGGGAATACAGTAATTTAAATTGTTTAAGCGCTTCTCATTGGTCGGCAGAAGCCAGCCAATCAGAATAGGAGCGACAAAGATCCATTAAAACCTATGGAGAAGTTCTGACCAATCAGAATAGGAGCGACAGTGTCCCATTATAACCTATGGAGAAATATAGACCAATCAAAATCAAAGGCGGGACAGTTCAAAATACAGTAAAAAGACAGAAAAGGGCTGATTGGCTGAGCTAGTGGGAGCTTGGCTATCCCAGCCAATCAGAGCGCGAGCTACTTCTGCCATTGTAGTCTATGGAGAGATCGGTGCACTGAAACTCGGCGCTCAGCGCCGTGCGGCATGAAGTATTAATAAAAAAATCATTTTTATTAAGTGTAAAACATTATCAGAGAAACCGCTGAAACGTTCTCTAAAAATAAATCAGTTAAATCCCGAACAACGTGTTTGTCGCCGAGACCGGCGCTACATAGGGAATTGCAATAGAGAGAATCGCCGGGAAATACAGTAATTCAAATTGTTTAAGCTCTTCTGATTGGTCGGCATAAACCAGCCAATCAGAATAGGAGCGACAGTGGCCCATTCTAACCTATGAAGGAGTATTAACCAATCAGAATAGGAGCGACAAAGACCCATTATATCCTATGGAGACGTTTTGACCAATCAAAATCAGATTTTTCTCCATAGGTTATAATGGGTCCCTGTCGCTCCTATTCTGATTGGTCAATTCTCCTCCATAGGATATAATGGGCCACTGTCGCTCCATATTCTGATTGGCTAGTTTTATGCGACCAATCGAAAGAGCTTAAACAATTTGAATTACTGTATTTCCCGGCGATTCTCTCTATTGCAATTCCCTATTAGCGCCGGTCTCGGCGACAAACGCGTTGTTTGGGATTAAGTGCTTTATTTTTAAAGAAGGTTTCAGCGCTTTATCGTAATATTTTTTCACTTAATAAAAATTATTTTTTTTTTTCTTCTCCAAGCCGCACGGGACTGACGCCGGATTGCATTGTGCCCACTTTCCATAGAAACAATGGGAAAGTAGCTTGGGGCTCGAGGCTGGGATAGGAAGCCCCCGTAACTCAGCCAATCAGCTCTTTTTTGGGATTTTACGTATTTTGAACTGTCCGCCTTTTATTTTGATTTTCAAAACTTCTCCCGGATATAATGGGGCTTTGTCGCTCCATTCTTATTTGGTTTTAAAACTCCTTTTAGGTTAAATGGGCCATTCCGCTCTATTCTGGTTTTTGGCCGGTTTTTTCCCCCAATGAAATGCTTTTTGAATTTTTAAAAAACTGTATTTCCCCGGGAATTTCAAAAATCCCAATTCTTGAATTAGGATAGGAAAAGGGTTTTGTTTATGTATTTTTTATTTTTTAGGTTTCAGCTCTTTTTCTGAGATTTTGAACGCCTTTTTAAAGGCGATTTTTGATTCATACTCCGCACCGACATGTGGAATGATTTCTCGCTGTTTTTCCAGCCTGTCTCGCATCGGAACAGATTTTTGGCGCAGTCCGCACTGCGCCCATGTCCCCGCATTTGCCCCTTTCCCGGCACTGGCCTCACACAACTGGCAGGGCCGAGGGAACTTTTCCCCGAATGTACGAGCGCACCTCCTCGGACGGCAAATCTTCAGCGCAGCCCCGCACTGCGCCTCAAACACTGCCGAGGCGCGGCGGACTTTACATTGTATGTATGAGCGCGCCCTGGCCCCGACATAAATCAGGCACAGATTTCGCCGGAAAACCGGCGGAAAGGTGCGCCCCGACGTGGCGAGCTTCATATATGTCGCCCATTGTCGAGATAGATTTTCTTTGGCCTCCTCGGCCTCTGCGATGTCTTCTTTCCTCTACACCTCCCTTTTGCCAGCCAGCACTTCAGCCTCCTTTGTGACCCCGTGGCAGCAAAACAATTTGTTCCGTTTTGCAGACATAGCCCACTTTCGCACCAGGGAACTTGTCCCATTTGCAGAGCTCTGTAATAAATATGATCTCTCCCCGAGGGCTCAATTTTCCTATCTCCAAATAAAGCACCTAATGCAGACCCTCACAGGGGGTTCCTCACTCTCCAAACCCACTCCTTTTGAGAGGTTGTGCAAGTTGGGTCTCTCGACCAGAGGTCTCATTTCGAATATATATGCCATACTAAATGACCCTCCACCAGACTCAGAGCCATACTATCCGTACATGCACAAGTGGGAGATCTTCTTGGGACGTAAACTCCCATATCACACGTGGCAGGTCATATGGCATAGAGCAGCCACCTCCTCGACTTGCACTACCTACAAGGAGAATCAATATAAGATCCTAATGCACTGGTACCACACCCCGGAGTTGCTTCATAAATTTAACCCTGCCATCTCAAGTGCTGGCTGGAGGTGTGGTGCCATTCCTGGTTCCCAAACTCATATTTTCTGGAACTGCCCGGGCATTCAACTGTTTTGGGCACAGGTCGGGGGGGTTTTATCGAGGATCTTTAACCGGGCGATAGTAGTGGACCCTTTGGTCTTCCTTTTGAATATTCCAGTGCCGGGTCTTTCTAAAGCCGCCTCCAAACTACTCCTTCATATCCTCATGGCTGCCAAGTGTTTGATTTCTGCCTTCTGGAAGCAGCAACTCCCTCCGTCCCTACACGATTTGCATACGTGGGTTTGTGCAGTGCAACGTGTGGAACGGCTTACGTCATACATACACGACAAACTAGATGTCTATGACACGGTTTGGGAGCCCTGGATCTCTTACTGGGAGCGGTTGCAGTCTTAGAACTTCACCCCCGCCCAGTACCCTCTCATTCACCCCCCCCCCCCATCCCCTCACCCCCGCCCTTGTGTGTCGAGTCTTGTGTCTATTTTAGTCTGTCCTGTCTGTCAATTGATTATCTTCTACATCAGATTAGGCTGTTATATGCTAGTAAATTGTTACAAGCCTTTTTCCATTAGCTGACATTGAAGCTTATTCGCTTGTTTGGTTTTGAAATTGCATATTTAAACCTTGAGGTACGCCATTTATTTTTTTTTTTTCCTTGTATCACATCTGTCTAAAAAAAATATAAATAATAAAAACACCGTTATATATAAAAAATATTGAAAGTGATATGAACAATTAAAAAAAAAACAACCAAAAATTCCTAAAAAATGTGTTTAACATAAAAATGGGACTTAAACAATGACTCATTTTATTATGACACATTCCCTTTAAGACCCTTGTCTGGTGTATTGGATCTCTATACAGTTGGTAGGAAGGATGACTCACTATTCCATTTGTTTGGGGCGGTCCAGCCTCAGAGCAGCCAAAATAGTAGCTGTCCCCAGGACCCTTTCATCCAGAGTCTACCTACAGAGGTGATCAGCTGCCTCTTAGCGAGCCGACATTCATGTTCTGTGACCTAGCCACAATGATTATCTTTAAACAGGTATGGAAAGGTAAATGAAGACTATTACCAAATACATTGCTGTTTACATTTTTCTTTGGTCTGGAGATAAAGATTTTATCGCCTCTTGGAGTACACAAGTTTATCTTGGTTCCAAACTACCTCTCCCCTCCTCTCTCTCCTATATGATTGCTCCACACGCTGCTATTCAACCATGGAGAGTCGCGCCCTGCAGAGTTATACTCTGTCTACACTGCAGTGGACAAAAAAAAAATGACCAGAAAACCAAATACAAAAAACCGTTCATAAACTGAGTTTTTCATCCAACTGCCTGTCAAAAGCAGCTGAAAAAGAGAGGCTCTATGGAGACAGCAGGATGTTATCTCTATACAAGTCTATAGGATATGTTTTCAGTCGTTTTTTTCAGTGTTTTTATTAAACAAAAAATGATGAATAAATGGACGTTTTTCTGTGCAGTGGAGAAAGAGCTCTAGCAATTGAGTTTGTTTACTTAAGTTAATAACAAGCTTTCACTCTTTAGATCTATGTAGCCCTGTGTACTACATATTATAAATTTCCTGCAGTCATGTCACTAAACCAACCACAGCATGACCAGGAAGGGCGGACACGTGCAGGATCCGGCGTAGTGAAAACTGGGCAGGTTTGGGCAGGGGGGCGTACACTAGGGGCATGAACGCAGGAGAGATGCCCATGTTGGCAGTCCGGAACGGGGACCACGGCTATCAGTGAGAAAACCCTTTAGAGAGAACTTCTGAGAAAACAGGCCCCCATGATAGGTACTTATGTTGCAGGACCACAGCAGGCCCACCTGCATCTATGTCTATATTCACCCCACCACAATTAACCAACCTATTTCTTAATCAATAGTGCCTCAAATGTCCAGGATACTGGTTTTTCCCTGAATTTATTTGGCAGACATATTCCTATCATTCCTGGGGGAAACGCTTCAGGTGCTGGAGTTAGTATATCTTTATCCAATCTGGTTGGCTTGTGGGGAACAGGGGTCAGTATAAAGGGTACAATGGCCATGTGGGGCCGTCCTTTTCTGGACGATGACTTTATGTATTGTTTAATAGGGATATATGTAGGTGGTATTAGGGAGAGATTGTATCCTTGGTTTGACTCCCCACAGCTTTTTTTCTCTCGTATACCTGAAATTGCTATACCGGCTGGATCACCCCAATTTGGAGAGAGACACATCATGAATGCGTATCTACTACACTGTCTCTACTACTATCTGAAATAGGTTTTTATTGTTGTCTTTTGGGGAAAACCCAGTATTAGAGTGGGCGAATTATTCTAACAAATGGGAATTCGTTTATAATTTGGGAAAACTTCGGTTGGGAAACGAAGCGAACTTTGGGGTACCTTGGGTGAAGGAAGTGTGCTTTTGATTGAAAAAAATGGTGCGGCACTGGCGTTACATGGGGCAAAGCCTCTGGGAGGAAAGGGCAAGCCGCATGACGTGAAAGGGGTAAACCCAAATCAGAGCCCGGGGGGGTTTCTGTACATCACCGCACTATTAAGCCCGGGGCGGGGACCTGGGAGCCACACTCCTTCACTGACGATAAAAAAAGGTGCTGCTGCGGCTGATTGTGAGCGATAGCCCCATACTGAACAACTGATTTTATACAGCGTTTTTTGGGGGGGTGTCTCAGCTTGTCTCAGAGACGCTTTTTTAAATGTTCTATTTATGATTTTTTGGGGTATTGGATCTGAAAGCCCGTGTGCGCCCACTGCAGCTGCAATTATTTTATGCATTGCTCACAGCACATTGAATATCCAAGGGGGATCTAAGCCAGTTCCTGTTGTATCATTTAAAGAAACAGCGTTTTTTACTTTACAAATCCATTCTTTTTTGGTGCTCAATTTGCCAATTTACATCCGGGGGTTAATTAAGCGTTTTTTTTTTGCTGTGGGACTCCAAAACCGTCTTTTTCCCGCCAAGAAATACAATTTTCCTGTACCCAATTCAAAAAGCGAAGGTTAATTAAATTTTTTCTCTTGTTTGTGTAGCGTAGAAAAACCCTTTGTACACGCTACAAAGCCGTTTTTTGGGTTGCTCAATTGTTTGGCGAAATTTTACATCCGGGGTTAATTAAGCGTTGTTTTTTTGCTGTGGTGAAAAAAATAAACCTCTTTTTCACCCCAAAAAAAATTACAATTTTTTCTGTAGCATAATTCACAAGCAAAGGGTTTAAATTAAATTTTTTTCTCTTGTTGTGTAGCGTAGAAAACCCCGCCATTTGTAACACGCTCAAGCTGTAATTTTTGGTTACTCAATTTTTTGGGGCGCAAATTACATCCAGGGGTTAAATTTTAAGCTTGTTTTTCTGCTGTGGTGACAAAAAAAAACCCGTTTTTTCACCCCCAAAAATTACAATTTTCCTGTACATAATTCAAAAAACCAAGGTTAATTAAATTTTTTTTTTGTTGTGTAGCGTAGAAACCGCAATTGAACACCCTCAAAGTCGTTTTTTGTGGTTGTTCAATTGTTTGGGCCCCTTTTTACATCCGGGGGTTTAAATTAAGCGTTGTTTTTTTGCTGTGGTGACTCCAAGAAAACGTCTTTTCATCGGCAAAAAAAATTTTTCCGTAGCCAAATTCAAAGCGAAGGTTAATTACAATTTTTTCTCTTGTTGTGTAGGTAAAAACAGCCATTGTAACAGTACAAGCTCGTATTTGTGGTTGCTAATTTTTTTTGCGCTTTTTACATCCGGGGGTTTAAATTAAAGCGTTGTTTTTCTCTGTGGTGACAAAAATAAACAGTCTTTTTCACCGCAAAAAAAAAAAATTTTTCCTGCAGCCTAATTTAAAGCGAAGGTTAATTAAAATTTTTTTCTCTTTTTTTGTGTAGCGTAGAAAACACCCATTTAACCGCTACAAACTCGTAGTTTTTGGTTTTTTTAAAATTTTTTTGCGCAATTTAATCCAGGGGTTAATTAACGTTGTTCTGCGTTTACTCGTAAAAGAAATTTTGTTTTTCACCGCCACAGAAAAAATTTTGAGCATAATTCTATCCGAAGGTTAATTAACCCTTTTTGTGCTTTTATATTCATAAAAACAGATTTTTTAAAAAGGGCAATACAAGAAAAATTTTTTCCTGCCCATTGTGGAGCGAAAATTTATATCCAAGGGTTCCCAAGCTTGTTACTGGGTTCTTTGGAGTTAAATCAGGGGTGTGTATTTATTATTCAGATATTTCATCAAATGTTGTACATTTTAGAAAAAACAGTATGTCAGACAGGAGGTGGCAGGCTCGACCAGGGGCGAGTTGGCAGTTGGGGCACAAACTTCCGGAACAGGCCGGGTCGCAGCCAGCAAGGGGACGTCGCGCAGGGGTCATCGGTGGGGCCCAGAACTGCCGCCGTCATCTAGCCCCCGTGTACTGACTAGCCACCCAATGCTTCTGATTGGTTGACTGGGCATCCATTTCCCTTTCCCCAGATGAATCTGACAACCCCAGCCAAGAGTCGGTGGGAACGTCGACACAACCCTTGTTGGCAGGCCCGGGAGCGGGTCGGGGCCCTCACCTGTCCTCAACCCGCTCCCCCCATGCATTTCCCTCAGCCAGAATTATATTTTGGTCGGGTCAGCCCACTATATAGCGAGGATGAACAATTTGAGGAGGGCAGTCACACCCTATGGCGCGAAAAAATGGGGCCAATTTTTCCCCTTGTTTTCTTGCAGTAGGGGCAAAGTATAGATGTTGGGTGGAGGGAGGTCATGTTGGGGGGGGTCAGCCTCTGCATACCAAGACCGGTGATGGGACAGCAGTGACGATGAAACAAAATGATGATGATTACCCGACTGCCTTGGGAGCCGGTGAGGAAGGGCTTCATCACAAAAAAGGGAAGAGGGGGCGTCAATTTGCGCGTCAGGCAGCCGCAAGTGGGTTGTTGCCGTGGTCAGCAGGATAGCGCGTGTGAGGTCGGGACCCAACCCCCGGGGAAAAAAAAACCCCTTCGCAGGCCAAGAAAGTAGCGGACAGGGGCCCCTCAGGAGGCAGCATCACCCCATTTGTGGAGCGTTGCCAGTAAAACCGAACCGGCGGTGGGCAGTTCTTTGCTAAGACACCGGAGGAGCCAAAATATGGGTATATGAGAATCTGGGGGCAAAAATTTTGAAGCGGGGCCCAGGGAGCTAAGTTGGCAAGGGGCCCGCGTCAACACATGCGCGTCCCCACCCGGTTTGGCCCTGGGAGAAAACTGGCTCAGATGTGGTGGTCCACCCCTGCCCCTGCGCAGGGGCCGTGGTGCATGCCATTGCAGCCGTCAAGGCTCCCCCACTTGCAAAAGGGGCTGTTTCTCTTTGACTCATCTCCCGGTCCAGGCTCCTGCTCCTCGCTACTCATGGCCCCAGAGTCGTCAGCGAGGCCTTGCAAAGAGAAAACAGTATGCGTCCAACCCTCCTAAGGTGCAGCAGCTGACCGTGCTCCTGTCCAAGTTTTTGGGATGCAGTCCCCCCCCTTTTTAAATCGTGGACTCTGCACCCTTCAGAGAACTAATGGCTTGTGCCGAGCGAGATGGGAGTTCCAAGCCGTTTTTATTTCTTTTCCAAAAAGGGATACCCGCACTTCATAAAAAATGTGAACAGAAGGGGGGCCCGTCCCTTAGTTATCGGTTTGTTCAAAGGGGCACGGCGCGTGGCGTCTGGGCTTAAAATGGTCAGGGCCAGTAATGTCCTTTACGGCCCACTGGGTGAATGTGTTCTGCCCTGGCACCCAATAATTTGACAGGAGAGCCCCTTTCTCCTCCCCGTGTCAAATGCCCGTTCCTGCGCCAAATGTTCCCCCTCCTACTCCTCCTCCACCACCACCTCTCAGCCTCCACAAGTACTGTCCATCATACCACAGTGTAGGGCAAAAAAAGGTTCACCAGTTCTACCCTGGCTTGCCTCGGCGAACGAAAAACACACAGGGGGGGAAATGCTCCCCGCATGCAGCAAGAAATCGATGTGTGGCTTTTTCCGGCCAAATGCAAAAAAGGAACCATGGGCGGACAATGGGAGTAACAGGGGGTCGGCCTTTTCACCCGGGGGGATGGTCCAGCGCCCCGCATGGCGCATGTGTTCAATCTGGGGTTTGAAAAGGGTTTCCCGAAGTCTTCCCCCGATCTTCAGAAGATTTTGAAAAAGGGGGGAAACTGTGATGCACTTCATCCATCCTACAAAGCCAGGAAACCCTCCTCGATTGCGCGGGAGAACGGCCCCCCCCCAACACATTGATAGCGATTTTCCAACCGTTAAAAATTCAGCCTGCACATTTGGACCCACTTATGAACAGGAAAAGGCCTAACGATTTTTTGATGATCCAGGCGGACAGGGGTTTTCTCCCCCGGTAAAATTTGTGTAGCTAGTGGCAGTCATGCGTGACCCTGCCTTTTTGAGGCCATTGAGAGGGGCCCCGTTATTTGTCGTCGCCAGGGGCTACGGGATGAATAACGTCATTCCACTCTTCTTCCCGGAACAAGCTGAAAAATCTTGTTCTGGCAGGGGGGTGGAGAGTGGGACTACATCTCGCGGCCACATGAGTCCGGTTGGGGGTGAAATGGAGAGGAGGACATTTGGGGCAGAAGCATTTTGGTGAAATGAGTGGATTTTCTACCCCGTGACAAAGAGGAGGGCAGGAGCAGCTGGAGGAGGTGATGGAGATGAGGAAGACGAGGGAGATGACCCGCAAGCACCGTGGGGGTATATGTGGAGAGGAGGCAGGAGCCCTCGGAGTCACTTGTGCAGTGGCCCGCAGCATGTGATTTTTGGGTAGTGACAGCCCAATAGTCACATCCGGGGGGGTGACTTCTGGCTCTCCACCCTACCGGTCCAAAAAGGAGCCTTTTTCCCAGCTATTGAAAGGGGGGACAAACTAAAATACTATAGGGAAATCCCCCGTGTCAGTTGGCCCTGCCTTGTGGGCCCCTCGTCCCCCCTCTGAAGGTCGACCAGGGGGTTTTTAAGCGCCATTTACTATGCCGCGGTGCTGGGGGGAAAGGTGGGGGGGTAGGGGCAGTACCAGCTCCTCAGCACAACCTTTAAATTGGGGTCATGATGAGCAGCTTCCTTCACCCCCCCCTGTTAGGGGGCAGTTTCCAGCGCAGCACAGCAGGCCTGGAGCAGACCCCCGAACCCCAGGTGGGGCCCACTTTGGGCGCACTCTGCCACCCCAGTTGAAGTTCCCCTGGACTATGGGCAGCCAAACTGGATGTGAGGCCGCAACTTGCCGAGTTGGAGAAGCGGGTTTTGCCCGGGCCAGAGTGGGGGTTTTAAGGGGGGGGTTTAGTGCGGCGGGGGGGCCTCGTTCCCCCAAGGAGAACCCCCTTTTCCACGGAAATGTGGAACGCTGACCTTTGTCAAGTTTAATCGGCGTTGGATCGGCCAGGATTTCCACCCCCCCCCCCCCAATGCCTTAGGCGTCAGCAATCACCATGAGCCTCACCCAAACTGGAAAATGAGTCTGGGTTTAAATACCTGCCCCAGCCATTTCTGATGCCGCCCCCGCCCGTTTCCACATTCTGTGACAGTTTCTCCATCTGCCACCAACCCTTTTACCAGGGGCGGGGATTGCCACCCACCTCCACACCCGTCATTGTGCCCCCTGTCTGACCTCATGCTGCTGTTGTTGTGGTGCCTGACATCCCACACTGTGTCATTGTGCCACTCTCTGACCTCATGCTGTTGCTCCCGCCCGCCGTCACCCCCACTCTCTGTCATTGTGCCACTCTTAGGGGGTTTCCCCCTTTTTGCCACCCCGAATGTTTTATTTTTGCCACTGCCTGACCTCACTCGCCACCGTCACCCCACTCTCTGTCTTGTGCCACTCTGTGGGCCACTCCATTTTTTGTCACCTCCAGATGTGATTGTGCCTGTCTGACCCCATCTGCTGCCCCTGACCTAGACACTGTGCATTTTTGGGCCCCTCTGTGGGCCCTTTTTGTTTTTTCCACCTCCAAATGTCATTTTGGGCCCCGTTTACCTCATCTGCGCCGTGCCTACACACTGTGTATTGTGCCATGTTGACCTCATGCTGCTGCCGTCGTCATCTCCACCTGTATTGTGCCACTCTGTGGCCAAATGTCTTGCCACCCCCAGAAGCATTGTGGCCCCTGTTTGACCTCATGGCTGCTGCCGTGACCTACACACTCTGCTTGTGCCTCTGTTGACTCATGCTGCGCTGTGGTGCTGCCGTGACCCACAACTGTGTCATTGTCCCCCTGTGGCCTACTCATTTTTTTTCCACCCCTCCAGAAATTGTCATTGTGCCACTGTCGACCTCATGCTGCTGCCGTGACCTACACACTGTGTCATTGTCCCACTCTGGGCCTACTCCTGTTTTTGCCACCTTTCCAAATGTCATAGGCCACGGTCTCCTCATCGCTGCTTGCTGTGGCTGCTGCCATGACCTACACACTGTGTCATTTCCCACTCTGTGGCCTACTCACTGTTTTTGCCACCTCCCCCCCCCATAATGGCATTGTGCCATCTGTCTGACCTCATTTGCTGGCTGCTGGGGTCTTGCTGGCCGTGACCTACACACTCTTCATTGTGCCACTGTTCCTTGACCTCATGCTGCTGCTGTGGCTGCTGCCGTTGACCTCCACACTGTGTCATTTTGCCACTAGTCTGACCTCATGTGCTGCTGTGGCGTATGCCTTGACCTACACACTCTGTTCCATTGTTGCACTTCTGACCTCATGCAGCTTCTGTGCTGCTGCCCGTGACCTACCCACGGTGTCATTGTCCCACTCTTTGGCCTTACTCCTGTTTTTTGCCACTCCAGAATGTCATTGTGCACTGTTCTGACCTCATGCTGCAGCTGTGGCTGCTGCCGTTAGACTACACACTAGTGTCAATGTCCCACCTCTGTGGCCATACTCCTGTTTTTGCCACCTCCAGAAAGTCATTGTGCCACTGTCCTGACCTCATGCTGCTGCTGAGGCTGCTGCCGTGAACCTACACACTGAGTTCATTGTGCCACTCTGATGGGCCTACTCCTGTTTAGCCACCTCCAGAATGTCTGTGCCACTCTCTGACCTCATGCCTGCTGTGGCTGTGCCACCCGTCAACTCCACACTCTGTCACTGATGTTGCCACCTGAGCCCTCAGCTTGTTTTTTTCCAGCTGTCCGCTGCATGACTTTATCAGGCTACATTACCCCATCAGTTTTCTGGTCAGTTTTGCCCTCTTGAGTGCCCCAGGGAATTTTATAGTTGAAGCGATTTTGGTAGCGGCTGTGTAGTGATCCGCCGAACCACCGCAAGCGATGATAGTTAAAGCCACGCCAGGGAACGGATTCTAAGTAGCAACCGTTTTTCACCATAGCCCGCCTCAAAGCGGAATGGACTTGTAGCGGCGTGGGGCTACCAGGTCGCCCCTTGACGTGACTTGCTTGCGGTGGCGGCCGAGGTGCAGCGAGGTACAGAATCGTAGTCCGGAATCAGTAGTCGTGGGCAGGCAGAAGGTCCAGGGCAGGCGGCAATGTTCAAGTCGAGGACAGGCAGGAAGGTCAGGGCAGGCCGGCAGAGGTTCGGAGTCGGGAAAACGTAGCAATAGGTCTGGTACACGGTGAGGCGAGAACACACTTGGGAATGCTTTAGCTAAGGCACGGGGAAAAACAAAATCCAGGGAAGGACGTGGGAAAAAAACCCTTATATAGGGACAGCCCCCCGGAAAATTCCCCAAAAATTCCCGGGAAAACACTGTCCTTTTAAAAAAATTTGTACTTTGAAGGGCCGCGCGCAGGGCGCTGGGGGGCCCCCCGCACGCGCCTTCCGGCCGGCAGGGACAGGACCGGAGGGGGAGCGAGGCCAGGTGAGGGGAAGGGGGACGGGTGGCCCACAAACCGGCATTGCGGTCCGGGGGGCCCCCCCGCCCCGCCGGTGAACCCCCGCGGGGGCGGGGTGCGACCGGGGCCCAAACCACGGACCGGCACAACCTTTTTTACACGATTCTAAGAGCGGGGGCCCAGTCATTTTCATGCATACTAAAACACAACATTGTATGAAACCAAACCAAGCCCCCTCCATATTTAAGCATGGCAAACGCCCAACAGCACCCTGCGGCTCTTTGCAGCCTGGAAATACTTTTTTTTAACGCGATTCGCCCCCGAAGTAATTCGGAACGAGTTTTTTTTGTCGGAAATTCGGCGAAGTAAAACAAAACCGAATTTGGGAAAAAATTCCCCCATCTCTAGTTTTTTTAAAAGAAAAACCCTCCCCTTTTTAAAAGTGAACAAAAAGAATTCTTACCCATGTTTGATTTCATACAACACTTTAAAAAGCAAACCTTTTTTAAATTTGGTACAAAATATTTTTTTTAAACTGTTTAAAAAAAAGAGAATGTGCGAACAAATTTTTTTAACATTTTGTTTGTGACCCCTACCTCTAAGAAAAAACATTTTGAAATGGGAGCACATTGTAGAGGTATTTCCAATATTTTGCAGACTGCGAAAAAGATAGAAATTACCTATTTTCTTGTAATTTTCAGGTTTTTTTTTTTTTAATATTAGAAAAAGGGGTTTTTTCAACTATTTGTGCCGCGACCATGGCCCGGGTGTGCCGGGGGAAAATTTTCCCCAAAACATGGTGCCCCTGTTTTTTGGGTTCAGGGCCGTTCCTAGGGGCGGGCAGGGCGTGCGGTCCCCCCGGGGCGCCGAGGTTTCCCCTCACCCCGTGGGGGGCGCCGGGGCCCGGGCCCGCCCGCCCGGAGGAGCGCCCCCTACCCCCTGGCGCGACTTTTTTTTAAATAAAAACCCAACGCAGACCCACACTGCGGAGGAGGGGGACGGGATCTTTTTCCTGTCCGCCCTTCCCCCCCGTATCAGCTTCCACGGGGGGCCCACAGCTCTCACCTCGCCCCCTTTTAACGTTTGGGTCCCTGGGCGGCAGCTCTCCCGCCGATGAGACCCCTGGGAGCTGCGGCAGCGTAAGCACCCGGATGATGTCACGCGTTTTACCCCGCCTGCACTCCCCTGCGACAGTTTCCGACCGGGACCGGGGACCCAGGTGAGAAAATTTTTTTGTTATTTTAAAATTACTTCGGGGGGGAAACACGGCAAACAAGAGGGCACCCCGGGCTACAAGGGGGCATCCGGGCTACAAGGGGGGCCCCACTGGCTACAAGGGGGGCACAGGGGCTACAAAGGGGGTCCGGGAAAAAAGGGGGGCCACAGGCTAAAAAGGGGGCCCCGGCTACAAGGGGGCACACGGGCTACAATGGGGACACACTGGCAAACAAGGGGGCCACGGGCTAAAAGGGGGGGCACACTGGTTTAAAAAAAAAGGGGCCTCCGGGCAACAATGGGGGAAAACACTGGCTACAAGGGGGCACACTGGCACAATGGGGGCACACTGGCTACAAGGGGGGCTCACGGCTAAAAAGGGGGGCATCACGGGCACAAGGGGGGCACACGGGCTACAAGGGGGGCATCACTGGTTTTACAAGGGGGCATCACTGGCTGAAAGGGGGGGATCACTGGCTACGGGGGGGGGCAACACTGGCAACAATGGAGGACTTTGGCTACAGGGGGGGGCATCTCTGCAAAGAATCGGAAAATTAATAACAAAAGTATAATATGTACTTTTTTTAGTGTTTTTTTTGTGCCTTTTTTGGTTGGTGGGGTCCCCCGGGGATTTTTTAAGTGTAAAAGTGTGCCGCGGCTCAAAAAAGGTTGAAAATCACTGTATTTAGAAAAAACTCAAAACCCAATATTTTCCCTTTGCAAAAATTTAGAATATTCCTTAACTTTTCTGTAATTTCACTCAAAAACTAAAAGGACATTGTTGGGAAAAATCTCCTTTTTTGATGGATTCTCCCCGTAGAGGAATACAAAGGGGCGGGCAAAATTTTTCCCCGTGAAACCCCCGGGGAATTTAAATAATAACCATTTTTAGATGAGCTGGTAAAAGAATACCCGAGAACAAGCAAACCCAGGTTTTGTGATCCCAAAACCCAATTTCGGGTTTTCTAACTTACATGCACCCCGGGAATTTTCTTCTTGAACTTCAATATTCCAAAACCTTTTTCAAAGTTTTAAGAACTTTAAAAAAAATTAAAATTTGCTTTCATAGTCTTTTGGGAAATTTTTTTGTTTAAATAAATAAATAAACAGCAAATTTCACCATTCATCCTGCACATTTAATCGCCCCAAATTCAGTGTCCCAATCCAACTGAAAAACCCAATTTCCCCCTTACACCCTATGTAAAAGAAACCATTTTCCCAAAACAATGAATAAATTACAAAAATATTATTTTTTTTTATAGCGGGGAAAAATTGGGGCGGCATTTTTGGGTCGATTTTCCAATTTAACCATTTACAACCTGGGTTAAATATACATCATGTTTTTTTTATTGCTTTTAAAAATTTTATTTTCCATCAAATTTTTTCTTGAACTGTGTTCTTACCCTATTTACAGTATACAAACTTTTACATCATGAATTTTTGGGATTTCCTGGGGTATACTGTTTTTTTTTTTCATTTGGGGGAAGGATTTTTTAAAAATAAATTTTATTTTTAAAAAATTGTTTGGGAAATTTTAGGGGTTGTTCACACGGCGTTTTGAAACCTTTTTACGGATCCGTTTTTCCACTTGAAAAAACGCATCCTTAAACGGATCGCAAAAAACCCGCATTGGGAAAATTTATTTTGGGTCCCCTTTTGAAAAGCTTTTTTTTACTTTTCGTTTTTTAAAGCATCCCTTTTTTATGCGTTTTTTAGATCTCCCCTCCCCCTCTCTTGTATCTGCCCTGGGGTCCCTTTCATGGGGCTCCTCCTGCCCCCGGGTTTCCCCCCATGTCCCCGTCTCTGCCCCGGGCCCCTTTTTCATGTCTAGTTTTCTGCCCCGGCTCCCTTTTCCCGCTCGTCTCTGCCCCTCTCCCTTTTTCCCCAAAAAACTCGTCTCTGCCCCGGCTCCCTTTCATGTCTCGTCTCTGCCCCGCTCCCTTTATTCTCTCCGCCCCGGCCCCCTTTCATCCATTCCTTCCCCCTTTCCCTTTTCACTCATGTCCCTTCCGCTTCCTTTCATTCTCTCCTGCCCGGGCCTCCCATTCATTCATGCTCGCCCAGCCCCTTTCATGTCCTCTCCTCCCCGGGCTCCCATTCATCTCATGTCTCTCCCCGGGCTCCCTTTCATTCTTGTCTCTCCCCCCTTCCCTTCATTCTTGTCTCGCCCCCCGGCCCCTTTCTTTCTCGTCTCTGCCCCGGCTCCCCTTTCATGTCCTCTCGCCCCCACCCCCATTCTCTCATGTCACCGCCCCTCACTCCCATTCACCCATGTCACCGCCCCCCCCGCCCCCATTCATCTCATTCACCCCCCCCCCCCCCCATTCATCTCATGTCTCTGCCCCAGCTCCCTTCATCCATGTCCCCGCCCCCCCAGCTCCCTTTCATCTATTCCGCCCCACTCCCATTCATCTCATGTCCCCCCCAGCCCCCCCCACCTCCTCCCCGCCACCCCCCGCACACCTCGCCCCGCCACCCGCCGCACACCTGCCCGCCGCCCCCGCCCGCCGCTACCTCCCGCCGCCGCCCGCCCTACTGCCTCCCCTGCCGCCCACACCTCCCAGCGATCCCCGTCCAGCCTCCCGGGCCTTTTCGCACCCCTTCGGATGCAAAGCGCACCCTGTTACGTACCGGGAGGGGGGACCTTTTGCAAGTGCCAAAAGGGGACCCTTTATCTCCTAGGGGTTTTCAGTTGCGTAAAACGCAAAAAGAATTTACAGTCAATTTTTAAAGCGATGCGAAAGCCAGAAGACTCAAAACGCAGCCGACCCCGGGGAACACGATGCCTTTTGCCTTCAAACCAAAGTTAATACACGACAATTTTTTACATCCGTTTTTCGATCCGTAAACGGATCACAAAAACGATAGGAAGGGGTTCCAATAAAACAATTTCCCTGCTAGGGCAGGGTTACTAACTGGGAAGAGGGGGGAAAACCAAGGGGTAGAGCCTAAACACGGGGTAAAAGCTTAAAAATACCATTAGGGTAAACTATTGTTTATTTTAAAGTGCATAGCAAAACTGGGTTTACGGTTTCACAGGGGGTTCAACCCGCTTCCAACAATTACAAACTAACGATTGGGTTTAAATACCCCCTTTTGAAATGAGGGTACTCGCATAAACAATTTTCATCACAAAAATTTCATGCAGATACAAAAAACAAAAACGGCATTTCTGTTTTTGTGAATTAAACCAAGCATATAAAATGGAAACAAAATTTAAAGTACTTTAAATATCTAAAAAACATGCCGAAATTATTAAAAAAGTAGATTTAAAACTTTATTAGATAAACAAAAAAAGGACTTAAAAAAAAATTAAAAAATTTTAAATATAAATAAAAAACCAAGAGAATATAACTGGGGTTTAAAAGAAAAAAGATGGGAAAAACTACTGAAATGCGCAAACAAAAAAAGAGGGCCCGACCTCAATTTAAACCATGGCTTTAAACTGTTTTAGCTTTTACATCCCTAGACTTCTCTCTATGAAATTTTTCCCGTCATTGTGTTCTCGTTAATCCTCTTTTGGGGTTTAATTTTAAAAATGGGGGGCCAGTTTTCCCGTGCCTGAACATTTCCGGGGACGCTGTAAATAAGTCTACCTGTCAAAGTCTAACGGATTAACCAGACGTCGGACAATTTGGGGAGGCTTGCCGACTACGGGAGCCGAAGTACATGTTTTTACTATATACATAATCCGGAACAATTCTTTTTTTCTTTTATTTTAAAACCTCCCCTTCGTGAAATTTTAAAAGGGGAGCTGGTTTTCATCTCAAAACTTTGCAGAGGATTCCCACAGGGGACCCGACCTCCTTACTATGGTTTTTTTTTGTTAGGGAGGATCATATTTTTTCTTTTTGAAAGATTGGGTGGCCCTTTTTTTATGTTTTTTTAATCGTAAAGGGGCCAAAAATATTTTTAAAATTTTTTTTTTCCCCTTTCTATATATGAAGGGGGGGGGGCGTGGGGGAATTGCATCTTTAAACCGGGATCGCGAGTGAGTTTCCAATGTTTATGATTAATTCTGTTTTTCAGAAAAGACTTATGTGATGATAAAACTCAGATTGAAATCTTTTTTCTTTTTGTTGTTTGTTCTTATTGGGTAATGGGAACATTTTTGTGAGAAACTACAGCTTTTTTCCTTGCCCCTCCAAATTTGCTGGTAGCGTTTTTTTAATTTTTCATTTGGGTTGTCAGCTTTATATTGAACACTTCCTTCCATGAAATTTTTCCTTAAACGACGAATTGCCCAAAAGGGGGATATTGAAAAACCCATTTCCTTTGGGGTGGTTAGAATAACATGAGTTTTTGGCATCTTTTTTTTAAAAAAAAGTTTTGGACGCTAAAAAGCCTTTGCTAACATAATGGGGGGTCAAAAAAAATTTAATTCCTTTTTTCAATGGAAAAAAAATTTTTATACCCTTGGTAAGTTTTTAAAATTTTTCACAAAAAAAATTAAAGTATTTCGCCCCCTTTCCAAAAAAAAACCAAGTCATCGATGTATTTTAAATAAATGATTTGTTAAAAAAGGGGTTTTGGGGCTACAAATAAAAGTCTCTTCTAAATCCCCAAAAAAGATTCGCCACGATGGGGCAACCCTAGTCCCCCATCCTGTACCCACCTGTTGGGAATAGTACTACCATATTTTAAAAAAAAAAAAAACGCCGTGTGAACAACCCCTTTGCCTAACAAAAAATTTTATTGTGTTGGAATTGGTCCCTTCTTTTCTGTTATCTTTTTTACCAACCATTTATTACTATATTTTCATACCCGGTTTGTAATATTGTTTTCCCCATTTAAAACTAAACGTAAGCCTTTAGAAATTTTTCTATGTTTGAAAACTGATTTCTGTTTATCACAAAGTTCCATCTAGGGCTTTTGTCACAAAATTTACATGTAATGTTAATATTCCCATTAAAGCAACTATAACCCCAATCACTAACCCTACTACATCATCGATCATCTCCCCTTTACTTTTTTCCTGGACACATGCGATGGAACATTAACCATCCTCTCACCCAAGCCTACAGTAGATCATTATTTTCAAACTACCATTTGGGGTGCAATTTACGGATGCATATTTTTTTTCTGGTCCCTAAATTTATTACAGTTTATGGGTTTAACCCCGTTTTCTACGACATTAACATTTTTCCCTCCATGTGTTTATGTCTGCATATACATCACCATATCTCTATGCTGTGCCTGTATCCATGACAGTTCTGTCTCATTGCCCCTTTTGGGAATGTTTTTGTTTTTCATGCTTAAACCCCAAATAATATATGACTTTCTATTTCTATTTTTTTAGTTTTACACTACCCATAATAAAAGTTAAGTTCGCTCCTTGTCAAACTTTTCGGGGAAACAGTTTAGCCCTGTCAACTTTTCCCAACACATAGGGGAAAAGAACATAAACAACAATGCTGATTCCTACAGTACTTTTTTTTGTGTACTTTAAGCGCAGACAAAGAATTACAATGCAATCCTTGCCCATTTTACGCCTGACCATTTAAAAAGTATACGAGGCGAAAAAACCTCTCAACATTTACATCTTTACTGGCGGAATTATGCGCTGACACTTTTTATTAAAAATCCCCATTGAACATACCCTTAAGGGGAAAACCTACACTACTCATGGTTTTGAAAACACTTGTAATCTGGCTACAACATTTTTTTTTTTTTAAAAAGGGGGAATTTTTCAAAGCGCTAAAGAAGGGAGATAAACTTAGACAAAATCTTTCAATTACACATTTTAAATTGTTTCATAAAACGGGATAGGTTAGAATTTCTTTTTAGCTTCATCCTGTTAATTGGTTGCTTTTTTGCTACAACTATGGCAAATGTTTGCGCACTTTTGGGGGATATTTAAACCCAACCCCTTTTTACTCAAAACCCCATTATTTAATACAAAATCTTTTTTTTATAAGCGCCCAAAAATTCCGCACACTTTACAATTTATTCCTTTTCCACAAAACTTCCCTTTGATGGGCGAGGGGAGGGTGTTGCTAGGGG